>JAATOF010002909.1:0-41360 GCA_013170925.1 Podosphaera leucotricha | reverse complement strand
GCACCGGATGGGCATTGCTGGAGATTGGGGGATCATTATGTATTCTAGATATCCTTCATACGTCCTTTGTCCCTAAGGGATAGTGGCCTGGCCCACATCAGACGATAAATAACACACACACTAGCTTCGAGATATCTGAGCTCATATTAAGTTTTGGCGATGAGGTCTGGGCGATTAAGCATTTCGCTACGAAATGCTGTGATCCTCAGAGGTCGTACATGTACGTCCAGATGGCTGATGGCAGTGAACTGAATAGTTAGTACCTCAGCATAGGCTTATGACGTGAGGGCTCGTGTGTCAAGCAGACGACAAAGCGAGAGAGGATACATGACATGTATCTGGGACTACTGCAACAAGCTTGAAGGCTGCAATAATGCCAATCGCGAGCTGTGCTTATTGCTCACGTCGCTTATTATTTGCGCACGTCAGGCGATCGATCATCTGACCTTGTTCGGCGTTTCTACTTTGATGATGAGTCGCGAAATCGCACCTTGACCACATTTCAATTTAGCATGTTAAGATCTTCGTCAGTGTTTATCGAGGCTGCTTTCCGTCATTCTTCCTTGGTCGGCCAGAATATGAACTGATCCTGTCCCTTCAAGTATGTACCCATGGCGTCCACTCATTATGACGCATTTCTGCCCCAGATTCGTGACTCTGGGACTAGTGGGGCTCTAAATTTCTCCAATACATCTAATTAATGCTCCAATCCGTAGTATTTCCTCGCAACCTACATACCTGCTTCTCCTACGCCATGTGAGCACAGGCGCGTATCGGACCAATTTGTGGTCCCTTCCTCCGAGACACTATCCGCGCCGTGATTAAAGTTAAAGAGAAGCAACGTAGAAGAAGTTTTACCGTCGAGAATCTAGCAAGTGTCCACAACGGTGAGGAAGGACTCTGACCTCTGGAATCAAACAGCAAAAAATTATCATCGCATAAATTCTCTGGAGAAGACTTGACTCGTTCAAAAATCTATTTGTGAGGTGATACCTTCGTCTCATGGTGTTGTTCTTGCCGCACTTCTTAGTGTAATATCATGGCTTATTACTGTTAGGGCTAGCATTAACTTTACAAATTTACACTCAATAGCTGCTTTTGGCTGTATCATATTAAATTTACGCAATAATTCTTTCTAAAACGTAGAGAGCTAAACTCCCCTGCTTTTCGTTGCTTCTTTGTACTTGATATCTCATTGTTGAGACCAAGATTTGAAGGATAATTTTACCCAAGGTTGAACTCACGTGAGTCTACATTCATATGACGTAGAAAAATAAGAGTTAAGTCGTGAGGGAAGAAGTGCGGATTGGAGCATTAAATGCATTGAAGAAATCGAGACCTCACCCTTACTAGTCTTCAGATCACAAGTCTGAAGTGGAAATGCGTCATAGTGAGTGATCGCCAATAGAGCGAATTTGAAAGGATTGAATATTATTAATTAGTACATACTCTGGCGAAGGAAGAGCGCTAGAAGGCAGCCTGGATAATGCCGATGATAACCGTCTACGTGAAGTAGCCCGGACTCGGGCATAAACCTGCCCTGCCAGCCTGCCAGCCCATCACAGGGTCCCACCAACGGCCGACCAGGACCAGGATCCCACGCGACGCGATGCGACGCCGATCTCTACGATCTGTCAAAACCGACGATCGCGGCCGGGCGCACCCGTCGATCGTCGCAGACGACAATGTTCGACAGCCAGTCTCAACGACCCGCGGGCATGCCCGACCAGGAGTCTGGCCACCGGCGAGCGCCGCTCCTGCCAGGGCATTTGCGATCTGCGCTCAATCCGCAGGCCCCACAGGGGATGTGTCGATCGCTGTCAGCGTCGGCACCGCCGAGGGTCCGTCCGGCCGGCCACGCGACGCGTATGCGTCACTCACCCATGGGGCGGCCGGCCCACGCGAGTGCAGGTCGTCAACGACGCGAGCATCACGGTGCGACGGACACCACCCGTCCAACGGGAACACGAGCCGACTCATGATCGCATCACGCGCCCGCAGGCGGTAGGCGGTCGTTCGGTCTGGGTGGGACGCGCGGATTTCGCCATCCCGCGGCTGCTTGGACGATCGGCATCGACGGGAGCCTAAAAATACTTCGTCATGCACGCTGCCGATGCACGCTGCAGATGCAGATGCAGATGCAGCGGCAGCGGCGTCATATCGCATACACCATGTATACATACCCTGCACGGGAGTGACTGCCGAGGTCACACCAGACAGGGACGGCGTGTGGCCGTGCGAGAAGAGAAGAACCGGAAGGCGCACGCGAGCGGGCCATGGTACGTGAGCGTCAGGTCGCCCCCCACGGGTTACGACCATTTCTCAGCGCATCAGGCAATCAAAGCATGATTTACTATGGCCAAATCATTTCCCCACCCTCCGCTTTCATCCTGTCGGGCTATAGCTGGACGGTCCAAATGTTACGCTCAAATCATGGTTAATGAAATCCAATCATTTGGACCCGAATCTTTTTTGGCCCATTTATGTTCATAGACTTACATTGAGACGAAGTTAAATCACCACGGATGTAAGTTAACATATAGACTCATACTGTAGCGAAGAGAAGCCCAGTAAGTTTTTTATCATGCAGATTTAGTATAATAAGGAATGACACATCTACCGTAGAGATTAACTACATCCCAGAGGAAAACTACTAAACCAAACTTGAGATACCAAATCCGTACTATGGATGGTTCTTCCTTAATTTAGCGAGAATATATGATCAAGACATTGGGATATTACACCACAGTTAAATTCAGGTTGAAGATCCATTATATTTTGATGTGCCACTGACTAACTGTACATGTAATTCCACCCCTATCTGACAGATCCCAATAAAGTATTGAACCTAGTGACTAACTCCTGCCAACGCTCTACGCCAAGGATAGACGAATAATCAAATAATAATTACATCAACTGTATATCCTGGCTACCACCGCCCCCAAGTTAGCCTTATTGGATTTTACTGCGGTTATGCACCATTTTCCGTGTCCCAAAGCGCCTGATTAAAACAAGAAATCTAAGTTTAACTGACATATGTGCAAAAGAGATATCTAGACTAGGGGTATCGAATATGAAGTGTGAAAATGCTAAACACCGATAATGCTCCAACAGAAATGAAATCAATACAACCTTGTGCTTTCTTTACTAGACCTTCCATGATGCTATAGCAAGATTAATTGCGTGCTAGTCTTTTCGCTTCCAGCATCTACAGCAGGAAGAGATATCTATACAGATTACTGTTTTTTTCCGATAGTATTTTTAAATCAGGGCTGTAAAATAATCATTGCCAGAAATTCGTCCAAGTCTCGTTGGTAAAACCATTCTCCCCACACTTGCCAGTGTAGAACACCAAGATGTGCAATCCTTGTAGCTATATCACAGATATCCGATTTCTGACCTAAAGGTAAGGATAGTCTCGAACGCACACTGGCCCCCGTTGCTGCTTCGAATATTTGATAGGTTGATTTTGGCGTATATGATTCGACTAAGCGATGCAATTCAGGGAGCAATTTGGCAACGACAGACCTTTCTACCTCTTGAAATATCTGTGAGCGACAATTCGATAAATGAAACGCCAAATTTTTTTCGAACTGAGGAAGATATGAGAGTGGAGTTGAGGTGAAGCGAAGAATTTGTAACGCTAAGTCTGGGGCTAAATTTGACCATTTCTGATGGATAGGAAGAGAAGAAGAGTTGGCTGCAGAAACCAGGATAGTGAGCATAGATCGGAATGCCGTTGTAGGATCAACGGCCGGTTGTGGAGGGCTAACAGATGTCCTAGCAGAAGTATATGGTATTGAGGATGTGGAGGATGGAGATGACATGGGACTAGACTCAACTGAACTTGAGTGATCATCATCAACTTTTGGTATAAAAGTCTGCACATCGCTACAGTCTCGATCAAATCTACTACGTATGCGATTGCATCGTCGTTTGCATGAAAAGTCTGAATGTGATGGGATTATGGGCGAAGAAAAAGCGCTTGAAACATCAGCAGAACCAGGTTGGTGAAATGGCGAAGATTCGGATGAAAAGCTTATATCTTTATCTTGGTGGCATTGATTACTATCGAAATTCCGATTTACAGTCCTGAAGCTGTGGTAATGAAACATGCAGATCTCAATATTAATTAAATCCAACATTTCGGCGCGGAGCTTAATTAAACGCTCCTCATCAAAGAGAAACGTATGTGGGATCGCTTCCATGTCTTTTGTGGGAAGTGTGAGATTTACCAAAGCCTTCATAAATTCCCAAGGATTTCCTCGAGAGTTCCTTGAAATTTCCAAAGGAAATATATCTGGTGTGCTGCTGGCGCGTTGGTACCAGGCGTATGCACCTGTTATATCAATCCTCCCTGATTTTATCTTTCTAGTAAAGAACTTTTGTTCAAATTCGGCCGTATTGTCAATTAAAGCTGGACGTAGACAGCGAATTTGGTGATTTGCAATATCCTGTAACCCAAATCAGCAAACATTAGAAATAAATTTCGGTCGCTGTGTAACACATACCAATTTCATTGCCTCTAGTACAGCGAGAAGATTCTTGATTCCAACAACAAGTAGAGATACATCGAAATTTCGATCACCATCGCTGAGTTGTTGTACCATTTCGTCTACCCAATTATCTCTCATAGGAGCACAATGGCTCTTTAGCAGCTGCGATAACCACAGCGCTAGCTTTGGCATATCGGCGACTCCCTTTCGAAATTGCTGCATCATCAACTCGACGTTGAATGTCTCATCGATGGAAGCACAGTCTTGTGGTGGAACCAATGTCTCGAGTATTGCGCGTATCGCCTTCAAGGTTGCAGGCAGACACCAATCCATGTGTTGATGCTCAATTTCAAACTGTTCGCGATGGAGAAGAAATTGCTGAAGTTTCCTTTGCATCGTTTCCCAAAATTCATTACCTTTTTGTGTCTTCCTCCTCCCCTTTTCGCCATCAAGATTTGGCCTGAAATGGAGGTCGGGATCAAAATTAATATCATGCCGTAACTTTGGATTATTTATAATCTTTAAGACATCTAGCTCGCTCAATGTTGCTTTTGTCACAGGAGGCTCTAACGTCAACGTCTTGTCTCCGACAGTAGACTGTACGCTTCGTTCAAGGGGGCCGGGAAAGAGCTGTTGACTTCTCGGGTGGGGATTTCCAGCTACTTTATCTCGATGTGCTCCAGAAACATAGGTCTGTTCATCTATACACCTCTCTATAGGTGATGTCGAGTTGTGCTCATTTCCGGCTGAGGTTGTCACTACGGAGCTGTTATCGGTGTTTTCTGAGGGGTTAGGATGCCCATTGGTGGTAGCTGTTATACTATTTCCCCGCTGTCTCTTGTTGGCGTCCGACTCCATATTTGATGTCCTACTCCAATTATCCTATTAACCGTTCTGGTTCCGAATAAGCCGAGAGACTCGCCGTGTGCGGAGTTAATGAGCACGAAGCTCGTGAGAATGGCTGTAAAGTTAGCAAATGATTGGTAAATTTCTTGAACATGAGAGTACATGAAGAACAGGTTGAGTGGGCTTGCATCACATAAGTACTAGTTCAACATGTACCCATTCATACAATATGACTACATATCCGACCAGATCAGATTTGATCTTTTTTGTGCCGCGGTAGGAAATATAGTTCATCTACATACCTTATCTCCCTGTACGAGCCGTATACCTCAAGATATCTCACTCTATAAATGAAGTGTTTTGAAGACTTATTATCCTAATTATCACCAAAGAGCAGAGCAATAGATTGCGGCTGAAAACGACTGATTGTAATAGAGAGTGAAAACGGATTCAGACGACGTAAAAGAAGCTATTGTTGGGTTGGATGCCGAAAATAAAAGAGTTGAGATATGAGGAGAGAAAAAGGTTGGTGATATGGAGGGTTGCTGAATGAAATGAGAATGACGATGGTGGGCAGGGGTTTGAGAAGAGAAAGAGAAGGGGCCAGAATGAGTAACAAGAGTAGTAACAGAAGTTGTTAAGATAGTACTGGAGATAGAGATAGTTGTTGATAGTAAAGGTCGTACGCTGTAGTCGCAGACGTAGTCAGTGATGCGACTTGTGCGAGTTTTTGCTTTGACCTGCAAATCCCATGCGTCGCATTGAGGGTGAGGATTTCAAGGGTTTGAGGTTTAGTTCGGGTTCCGGTTGTACTCGGATAATCTCTCGTAAGGGGGTGGGGAGGGGTGACAGGTATTGGAATTGGGTCAGAAGGATTTCACGATTTTTTGTCGCTAATAATAAAAAAAATCAAGATAAATGAGTCAATGGATAATCACTAGAGTATAGACCATTTTACGACCAGGGATCTCAATATGGTTTAGGGTCATTATAATAATGCTGGATATCTACTCAATTAGGATGTTTTTATAATTAGCCTTATCCCTAAGAAAGAAGACCTGGGGAATTTTTGTGAGAGACCCACAGTATGCCCATAACTTACACACCACTCTTTTGCGTTATGTCCGCTTCTGATGGATCGATCAATATATTAGCTTTGACCATATTTTAACGTAGAGCAAGATAGGTAAAGCACAATACAATAAGTAACTAGTGATGAGTGGATGAGTGCTGCAGTGAAACCACTCGATCTTATAAAGCAACATTTGCATCTTATTCACATCCCCATTTGGTCATCGTATAACATTCACAAGTCTCTTTGTGTCGACTTGCAGCTTCATGCGGGCTGTGGGAGGCGAAAGGACTCATCCATCTATCTAACGTACATGCCTGACCAAGATGAAAAAAACCTTCAATACGCTGGATGGTACTTTTCCTCCCCAAAGAATAGTGATAAGATGATCGTAGTAAGTTGATTGGAATATAAACGTATTAACTGATTATCCATAGCTCCCACAGCATCTTAAAACTCCTAGAACTTCGCGATAACTAATTCAGTTCCTCATAAACCAGAACTTATGACTCAAATATATACAGACCGTATAATTCCATTTCAAGATTCTGCAATATTTTTAATAATTTTTTATTATTACATGTTTGTGTTTTGTTGTATTCTTCTTTCCTCGCCCTCCTAGCATTCCGCAATCGAAAAAATAGGGTCACCCACACACCTGTACGTATTGCGTTAGGAAGGACTCCCGTGTCTTATTAGTGACCGGTGCAGGGTTTTCCTCGCAAGAAATCCTTAATTACACTCCCAACATGACCAGCCAAACGCCCCCAATGGGGAGGAAACTTGAGAATACGTGAGATTAGCTCGCTCACTATCTTGTTACACGCTAGTACATGTACTACACTGCATACATCTAAATGTATACCGCTTTCGTTCTTTCTCAGCTAAGCAGACAAATTCAGATTCATATTGTATACTTGTTTCTCAATTACGAAGAAAGCAGCAATTTTTGATCTATGGCCGAAGAGAAATAGTGAAAATATAGAGATGACGCTTGGATAACCGAATTGTTGGATGTTTGTTTACTGCCGCTTGATCATCCGCTGTGACAATTTACAAGAATTATAAAGCTCATTGTGAGACGAGCTCCTAATGGATCCCCTCCCTGTTTATTGATCAATATATTTTTGAATATTAATACTAATATTATTATCATTATTACTATAATTATTATTAGGGATGATTAAGGAGATACCTCCACTAAATGAACACGATAAGTAGTCAGTGAGTGGTGTTAAGTTGTATTCAATGTCCCACACATCCACAGCCAATTAGTCAGTCATACATGTAATATCGTAGGACTTACCCCCCTCACCCACTTGCTTTACTGTTTCGAGTGAGGCGCCTGGCATAATCTCCCTGTTGTGCATAGATTTCTGTCTCTCCCCCTTACTTTACCTGGCTCATATTGACTCATTTCACTCTTCGCTCTCTCGTTACTATGTGTACCTGTCTGACTCAGCACTGAAGCTGCATGTATCAGTTAAGTTAGGGAAGGACATGTCTCGCATTTTTACCCAATTCTCGACTCAGCCACCGACTTTGAGACTGTATAGAAGAAGCGCGAATAATTGGCCCCTGTTATGCTTGCTGTCTTTGGCACAACCACTTATGCCACATTATAGCCACGTGATCTCTGCAGAAAACACCGTCCATATATTTATGCTTGGATCAAATCGTCCACTTTTTCAACAATTATATGTTGTTACATGAATAAGCACTGCATATAGCATAACCACATATAGATATAATCCGATATTAAACATGGTTAATACCATTTTACCTTCACATAGTCAATTCTTATACAGATACCCAATACATGTACAAGTATGTATCCCGTCAGATTGGAAAGGCTAGAACAAGTATCGTAGGAGTCCTCAGTACTGGAGAGAGCACTGAAATGTATATAATTCACCTAAAGTTTTATTCACTATCGAGCGAGCTTAGGAAAGTTCTCCGAGTTCATGCGCATTAAAACTTCAGAACGATAATTTACTTCGAGGCTACGCAGGGCGCCCTGTGCCACCCCCAAATGACGCCAAACCTCACAGTTTTTCGTCGACGGAAACTTTCCAACGCCCACCCGCCTGATTTTACATGGGCCGTAGATACGGGAAAGAGATGATACAAGTCACCTAAGTCCAACGACCCCGTATTTATTGACTTTGTTCATCTTCCGGAAAGCAAATATTTGGCCAATTTTCTGCTTCTCATCTCACACAAAATGCCGGGTGTTTCCTAAAAGTGATCGTTTATCCACCGCCAACTACCACACATTGCTAAGTGGTTATCTTGGTTTCGGCCCGGAATCGACGCGGTTTGACGTTCGATGCATATCGTTCCAGTCCCAAGCACTGGGACATCAATATTTATCTTTATCCTCAAGAACGAGCGATTAAACAAGATGTGTATCGAGTTTTCTCGAATTCAGATACATGTCTCCAGTATCCGTGAATTGTTCATATATAAGAAGTGAAAAGTGATATTGATGCTGCCACCGCTGCCTTTGCTGAAACAAATTAAAAGATGTCTCGTTATCCTCTACCGTGACTAAAACCTGTAACTCGGTGAGCGGCGACTGTGTGAGATGGGTCAAATTAAAGGTGCCAATACCGCCACAACAGGGAAACAGGTGAGACTGATTTACTAGGAGGGACCTTGGAGGAGAACTTCAAAATTTTCCGCTTCTTAAGCCCGATAGCCTTGGTCGAGAGGCTAAGGCAGTGGCGGCAAGATTAATTAGTCATGCACGTCCATTTAATTGGAGCTAAGACAAAATCCACATGTATACGGCATAAAAACATATGCCACCGTGATGCTTTTACTCAACATTGCGCATAGAATTAGTTAATTCTTATCGATCGAGCACTGAAATCTTGGTTTCTATTGGAGACAGTAGGTAAGTGATTTTTAGTTTCAATGAAGCAATGAAGTCCCCGTTTCAGCGTTGAAATTCCTAAGCTAACAAGGTTGAACGTCTCAAATTATTCTTCAAAGCCGTCTTATCTACTATTTGCCTCATCGTTGACCTCATGTCGTCGCCATTTGTGAAAACGAATCGCTAAGAATCTTACAAGATGCGATCTAAAAAGAAGAACAAGCTCTGTCATACCAGTCGACATGGTCTCGTCGATGCGTCTATAGGGATATGGGCGACCTTTACGCTCAAAATACCTTTCTCTAACTCACATTACAAAACGCAATTGTGTATTTTTTGACCTCGTGGTCCTGTCGTACTCCATTGGACAATGGAGTACAGTAACGCACTACATCTAGAATTTTGTCCTCCGACACAACTAAATATACGTATATTTACATGTTATATACGAGCTCATTTTAAAGAAAGACAGGTGGCTGGGAGAAGCCTGTCATCTTCTAGTATAAATTTGCCAAAAATAAGGATTTATTATCTTATCAGATGTGTCATACCCCCACCTAATTCAACGAAGTCGAAATTTCTCATTGATAGTACTCTCAGAGTTATGCAACTTGTCCGTTGGACTCTCGCCATACGCTTTGAAACGTCGTGAATTCTCGATTACTGAATTCACGAAACCATTTTTAGTGTGTAAGGCATGAGGCCAATTCTGTATTTACGTTTCAACATCCTGCTTGATTTTTGTGGATGTGGCTGAGTGATTATCTGGGTGACTGAAGGTCTCGTGACTATAATTTTTCTCCCCGAAGTTTCCTTTCCATTTATTCCTAGAAAGATTTCCTCCAATCTTGCTCTACTTCCTAATCTTATTCTTCAGTAGAGAAATCGGAAAGAAACAGACTTTGTAACCAGATTCGTTGTGAAATTTCCTTGGCGCTGTTTCAATGGATGAGAACATGTGTCTAGATTTTTGCCTGCGTCTGTGCAAGTGGAAAGTGTTTTATTTTGTTCGCCTTTCAGATCGTTGACGATGGAGCTGTAAGACAAAACGTATCCGTTGCCATTAGCATCATCTTGATACATGTACATCTTAAACAGGTGATTCGGGGAGTCGCACTTGGCTTTTTCATGCATTTATCTAACCTTGATTCAGAGAGTCGTAGTCTAGAGAGTAGATGCACCGACATAGAGGATAGAAGGGTAGAAGAGCTTGTATGTGCTGTGACTCATATTTCCACAAGCTACATTTACATATTTGTTGTCTGTTTATTTTTTATCGTCCACTGGGGCACCAACCCGAGACTCGAGCCCCTGCCAACTCCCAATAAACTAATTACTATAGATTCTGCCTTGCTACTCCATGATGACTTGGGATGCCGAGCCGTTAATTATATGTGACTGTTGATCAATAGAAATTGACAAGCTTGTCATGAGGAGCAGTGTGTGTGCTCGTGCTGTAAAATTTGGTACTCAATTAGACAAGTCAAAGATTAATGCAGAAATGAATTAATTAGTTAAAAATAGAAACTCGCACGAGCCCCATTTACAACGGTATAAGCATTCAGATGGCAGATGCTGTATGTCCCTAGTACAGTGTAGCGATATTATCGAGGCAGTAATTTTTCATCAAATCTATTGAATATTCTGTTATAACGATACTCCGAGTACTGGCTGTATATAGAATCCCGAATAAAGGATATCTGATGACATTTTTGAAGTCCGTGCACAGTATCCCAAAATATAATATTGACGCTACTTTGACGCTACTCGGTAAAAACTTGTGCATGAAGGGCACTATATCATGTGTACTAAATATGCTAGAAAAAAGTACCTAAACCTCACATTACATGACAATTATGTAACCTTTGACGAGCGTTGTGACCTTATCAAATCACACAACGAAACTGACCACTGATTTATATAAATATTGTTACCTTAAGCTCGTGATATAACCATTGGAAGTATTCCGACACCAAGTTCAAAGAGGACTTCAAGCTCACGCTGGCGATGTTGCTTTACGAACAAGGATTATCAATGCCTCTTCTGGAGTGACAGAACTGCAATTTGTGTTTGTTATTTTCTTCGGCCAAGGCCTCAGAAAGAGTTTGTGTTGAAATCTGAGCGCGTTTCCTGAAACTTTCTTTGTCAGGTACAACTCCCACCCATTATCATCAGCTTGATTGTACCGACCAAGATAATTTTAATAGTGCACACCCAGCATAACGACGATAGCAAATAGCCGGTGGTTATGATAGACAAAAGGTCAATTGGCCATTTAACACCATACGCAGAACTAATGGAGCTGGATTGAAACTTCGCTTTTAACGTAAGAGAGACGTTACAGCATCTATAAAAAAGACAAAATTTTGCTCTTCTAGGCATGCAATAGAAGAGCATTCGAAAATATTCAAAATTTATACCCGTCGAAGGATGATATTGATGTGCATGATTTTGTTTTAGAATTCAAGGGGTATTCATCAGTCTCTGAGTTACATCATTTTCTCCCTATAAATGAGTCCCATGAAGAAGCAGAAGCCAATGAAGAGAGCCAGCATAAACTAGATACCCACAAAAATCTAACTTCAGCAGAAATTTGCGAAATAATGCCTAAATCTATCGTCAAAATAAAGCTATTCAGCATAGGCTCACTGCTCCTAGGATCAAGTCCGCGACTCCATCCTGAGAAAGAAAGATTTTTACTATTGATTAGCTTAATATCGGTATTTTTTTACAACAACGACAATAAAAGTAGTAAGGAATTTGATGTAAAAAAACCATACCCAAAGAATTTCACATATTTAATGAAGAATTTTCTCTCACATGTTTCAAAGATAGCAATTACGAACGGAAAAGATTTTTATGGGGTGTTTACGGATGTAGTTGCTGCTGGTTGTTAGAATATTGGAGTGGGACAAGCTAAAGCACTGCAGTGAGCTCAAAAGTTTGTAAAAAAATTGATAAAGCGAAGGCTGGGGAGGTGAAAATTTCGGGAATTAAAAAAGCGTTTTTGTTTCTCTTGGCTCTCATATTTTCGACTCGCCTATCGGCAAAGTTACCTTCTATAATTTACTTTGCAACATATCATTTTGCTTACAAGGTATGGCCTTTCTGGGTGTAACAACAGACATAAAGGACAACGTCATATGAAAGATTTAAAAAAATGAGTGCGGCCCTTCAAATACGTGATATTGTGGATAACCCAAGGTGGATGTTGATCTCAATTCAATGCCTTTGCAAGCAGCATGCAGACAAGATTATGTGCGAATCCGGCCGTATTTCCTACGGAGGAATCACGGATAATTGTCGCGGGAATTCATCTCACTAGTATAGCGATTAGATGGTTCAAGCCATGTCGATTCGACTACTTGTAGAATCTCTTATGCTATCTATGGATAATTTATGGAGACTCTCGGTATAGCGTCTGGTGACCCCGGTACATATTCAACGGTGCAACGAAACTTCGAAGCTGCCCATCAAGCAGGCTCATGTGCTGCACACTACGTAAAAATAGTCTCAATATTCTCCTGGTTAGGTTGGAAAGAGGATAAGGTCAGAATTTGCCATTTTTGAAAAGGTTTTAAAGTGACTGTTATGAATGGTTTGGTTGGGAAGTCTCCACCCAAGAATATTCTAAAATTTGCCTTCGAGCGTATCACCTTGGATAATGAAAATTTTGCTCGGATACGCGAAAAAAGGGTAGTCTCTAGTACTGTGCCCGGTTAATCCGTTGCCTACATAATTTAGGAAAAATCCCACCACGATTTAAGGCCCTCTTAAATCCTGCTGGAATCCGCTTCATAGCCTGGATTCTAGATCTTCTTCGACTCGGGTTTGGCGATTATATTCTGAACTCACCGACCTATTGAGCAGTCCAAACGCTACCTAGGCTTCCACACCACTCGTGGTTGCTTTCGTGCTCCGGCATGCTAGAGCTGTGGCTCTATGATGCACTCCGCTGAGGAGTGTAAGGCTCTTACAAAGTGTCTAAGCTGTGGAGAAGTCCACCGATTAGATGACCAAACCTGCCTAACACGTCCAACTAGAACTGTTCTGGTCACCAAGGAACGAATTTTCAAGGCCGCAGCCGAGAAAGCAAAAATTTGTAACAGAAATCACTTTCACTGACTTGACATTGGGAGAAGAATCAGGCTTCAGGATCTTAGACACTAAAGAGGAGGTATGAAGAGTGCAGCAACTATCCTTTGCGTCCAAAATGGTCTCCGAAATCCTGGGCTGGCTATAAACTAAGGCGTCCTCAAATACGCTCCAAAATTCTTCTGTTTCCGAGATCCTAGATATGAAATATTCTACCACGTGGGCTCTACATGAGCAAAAAAACTAGTCAGGCTAGAATAGAAGTGACCTTCTAGCTAAAAGCCCCAAATTATATTTTTCACCCTTCGTGTGAGCCCATCATGATGAATGGGTGCGAAAAGTCCTAAAAAACTTCGATTATATAGTTTTTTTTGTAAGCCAAAGAATTGTGAGTTCGGGGTTGTGATTACCCGATAGGAATTATCAATGGAATCTCCGAACATACTAAAGACTATTTAAGAGTGGGAATCTCCAACTAATTTTCGCGGTTTCAATCCTTTTTTGGGTTTTACAAGTTTCTACCACAAATCTTTTGCAAATTACTCGAACATTTCCGCATCATATGTCACCCTCATCAAAAAGATTCAAGGTTTGTATGGGCTGGGTGCCAATGGACGTTTGATGCCCTTTAAACAGCGTTTATATGAGTCAATCCTTCGCCATTTTAACCCGTCACAAACAGTTTTGGAAACTCATACCTCACAAAATATATGTCGAATGTGCCATTTCATTATCCTATTGACTGACATTCTGGCTAGAAGTTGCACTCGGTGGCTTTCTTTTCTCGAGCTGTGACGTCCCCCAAGCGAAATATACGATGAAGGATAATGAACTTTTCAATAAAGATGAGAATTTAAAAGAATATAGACAATATGTTTGCAAATGAGTCTCGCCTGTTCGTGTTATTATGGAATATTCAAACTAATAGCGTTTACAACCAAAAAAAAACTCAATCGACGGCATGCAAGATGGGCTCTGAAACTGGTCGAACTCGATTTCTTTCTCGATTTCCGGCCGGTAATTAAAAATACAAGAGTTGATGCTTTAGCTCGTCATGCAAAAGACCTAGCGCGGATCGAAAAATTGGCACCATCCTATGATTATATCATATCCCGAGATAAAATTACTGTTTAAACCTTACTATCCCCAGTGGTAATTCATTTGTCTTTATTTCGTTCATATTTGAGTTCGGATATTGAAGCCTCGTTACTCAATATCTAAGCCTCCTAGATAAAGGAATTTTAAACACCCTTGCTGGAGACCCATTTGGACAATATATCATCAAAACTCTCAAATTTCCTATGAATCATCATCGAAATTTTGACCTTAAGTCGTGTAGAGTCAGTAGCAGGCATTATTGTTAGTTGCTGAGATGATTTATGTACCAGAGGCTTTCCGTACAAAGATAATCTCAACCTCACTCAGTCACTCAGCCGGAGGGCACCTCGACAGAGCAAAAACTTTTGAACTTGTTTCTCGAAATCTCTAGTGGCAAAAAATGAGAATTGGACAGTACGTTTAAAATTTTAACACTTATGCCAAGGTAAAACCCATCCGACACGCTTCCTTCGGTTATTTTAAATCACATGAAATTCCCCAGAAACGATGGGAATCCCTTTCTCTGGACTTCATCACATGACTCTCCACTTGCTCGTGGTTTTCGATCGACTTACCAAGGTAGGCCTTACTATACTCAGAAAACTACCCGTCTTGCTCCAATTTTGACAATATTATTTAGGGATAACATATTACGCTTATATGGCCTACCTGAATCAATCGTATCCAATCGTGATCCAGTTTTTACTTCACAGCTAGCTCGGGAATCGGCATCCCGCTTTTAAATCAAACCCCAATTTAGTGACGCTTTTCATCCGTAAACGGATGGTCAAATTTAACGTGTCAATACAACCCTAGAACCATATCTTCTGTTATGTTGACTTCTGGCGGGACAACTAGCATGATTTTATTTCAAAGACCGAATTTTTGTGTAACAATTCAGTGTCGTCTTCGACTAAAGTATCACGCTCTTTTTCCAACTGCTACAACCCTCGTCACAATTCTTACTCACTCTAATCATGCATCAAAAGTAATCGGAATCCAAAAATTCTAATATCAAGTCAAAAATCTCGAAAACTTCATCAAAGCGGAAATACGTTATGCCCGAGAAATTACTGCGGAAAACTCAAATTTATCACTACTTCCACCTCCATTGTTTCGGGAGGAGGATAACGTTTGGCTGCTTACGAAGAATATTGCTACTGCGAGACCATCAAATAAGCTTGATCATAAGCGCTTAGGACCATTTAAGATCATCAATAAAAATTTTTCCTACGTATTTAAATTAAAGCTACCGCAAACTATAAGAATACATCCCGTATTCCACGCATTCTTTCTTGAATCGAAATTTAGAGATCTACTTCTAGGGCATTAAACCCTTCGCCCCCTCCTATCCTGGTTGATAAATAGCTCGAGTATAATTTTGAAGAAATACTAGATGCTAAGCTAAGTCTGCTAAACCTTTCCTGGTCAAATATCTCAATAAGCCGATTTCTTTTTGAGAACCATATGAATTTGCTAAAGACTTGGATTGGAAGCTCTGGAAATATTTTATTAACGATATTCTAGAAGAAGGTATTCACGCTTGTATGAACCTCGCTTCGAGAAAGGGAAGGATAACGTTGAGGCCATGCTAAATACGGTCCTAAAGCAGAAATGAGGAAAGGCGCTGAAAGGCTTGGCATTGGGGCCAGTTGCTGGAGTGCTTATCAAGCTGGACCAGATGGTTAGTCTAATGTCCAGTTTCGAAATTGTATCATACCTTCGTACTTTTTTCTCACCCCTTGACTGACGCATATCGAGGTGTATTGCTTTAGTTTCCGATTCGTCATAGTCGGCGATTCGAACCCACCGGTTACCTTGCTGTAACATATCTGGCAGAAATACACACAAAGGCTCATAACTCCACAAGAAAATTTGAGCGTGCGCACATTGACCATCGTGGTATTTATACGATATTCAAGCGTAACTTTTCTGGGAAAAAGGTTGACCGCGATTCACATCTCAGAATGACAGCTAAAGCGCTCAACGACTCTGCTAGATAAGATAGTTCTGCTCCTACTTTCTTTGCCTTTGGCGCTCATTTTTGAATCACTTGGGATGATGTTCCTGCAACAGTTGCCTAGAAAAGAGCGGAAACTATGCGAAGAGTAATGGACGAATTTCGAAAGCATCGAGTAACCCAACTTCCGTTAGCTAGTATTGAACAAAAAGAAGACCCTAAAGATAACCTCAAATACCATGGAAAGCAACTTACTGTCTGGGATCATGAATTCTTAAAAATAAAAATAAAATAGGACTTTAATCCCCAAACTTGCAGCAAGTTAGATTAAGTCATAGAGTTAGAAAATTTACCGGTCAGTATCATATAGCTTTGGTACAACCACTGTGATAGACTATAAGAGAGAGTAATAGATATTTTATCAAAAATTCTGCTTCTCTCAAGTCCCTGGCCCGATTTTTGAGCAGGTATCTCAGACGACGAGATATGTTTTCGGATTGCTGAATTGTTTGTTGGCATTGATAAATATCTAGGGCCTTTCTAGGTGTAGGAAATTCCGTTACTTAGTGATACAAACACTGATCAGTGAGATTCACAGATCAGGAACCGCTTTGAATTTATTCGATATCGCCTAGACGATTGCGCAATAGAAACAAGGTGAAGGAATCTTGAGAAAACCCGATATCAAGGCAACGTGATTGCGTGGTTTTTTAAAATAAATCCGTCAAAGTCTTACTGTTGAACTTCGAGCTCTTACAACTCAAAGGCGTTGCATAAGCAGTACTTTGGAAAGAAAAAAAATACATATTTTAACGTTGATAGTTCTGTCTTCCCGACATCAACGAAAAATGACTATCAACTAACTTGGAAAGTGAGGTAAATATACAATTAGATAAGTGCGTGCCCCTATTTATGAGCGCGCATCCTAAAAGATAAATGTCATTGCAATCTGCGTCCCTTGGCGACCGTGACCGGCTAGTCTCTGACCTAGCCATTGATTAATACAGGGCATAGCCCATAACAACCACTTGGTTAAAACACTCTCAGACCTTGGTTTAAAGCAAGTACTAGAATCAGGCTGTGTCTTTTGTAGTGGCAAGATTATTGTTTGCTTTTATGTGGATGATATCGCAGCATTTTACCACATGAGAAATAAAGATACATTTGATGATTTCAAGAAGTCGCTATTTGAGACATACACTGTCAAGGACATTGGAGAACTCAAATGGTTCCTAGGACTGAGAATTTTGCGGGATCGTGCTCAACCGAAAAGGTGGCGAGAAAGTTTGATAGAATAGATAACCAAGGATACTTGAGGGAAGCAGCTTGTTCGACTCAAATGAGTATGGAAGAAATAAAACATTGGGATGGAACTGCTACAGACTATCAACTTCATGAATACCAGCGAAGAATTGGAAGTTTGACTTAGCATCAGTAGTATCAAGGCCAGATATTCCAAAGTCAACTCATAAGTTAGCAGAAGTCTAAATAAATACTAGTATAGCTCATTTCGAGGCCGCCAATCGTGTCATAGACTATCTATATAATACTAGATTCCTGGCACTGGAATATGGAATGAGTATTGAAGGGGGACCCGTGTTTATTGCGGCAAGCGATGCATCCTTTGGTAATAACGGTACCTGGTCGGACTAGTTCTGAGGCAGGCTTATTCAAACTGTTCGGAGGAATTATCGACTATCATGCAAAGAAACAATGGACGGTCACTACGTCAAGCACAGAGTCGGAACTCTTGGCGCTTTCTCACTTATGTGCATGGTTAAAGCTTTGGGATCGATTTTCAGGAACCTAACTTTAGATGTTGAACAAGATCTCACTGTATGCTGTGACAACTTACGGACTGTTTGATTGATGCTCAAAGATTCTCCAAAACTGGTAACAAAATTAAGGCACGTTGACATTCATCAGCACTGGCTGCGTCAAGAATGTCAGAACGGAACGGTCAAACTGGAATAGATTGAAACCTCGGAAATGCCTGCAGGTGGCCTTACGAAATGCTTGTCATCGCAATGACATCAAGCCTTCCTAAAACAGCTAAATATGATTGATATAAAGCCAAGGGTCATACCTTAGATACACGACCTAGAATTCTGGCAAAGAAAAAACCCATATTTTGTATCCTGTGTACACAGGCTCTACTACGTCGAACCTGGCGGGGGTATGTCAGAATGGAGCACGCCATAGGTGACGAGATAAGGAAGGGGCATGTCATCAGTGACTAGAGCAGGATTGGTGGCTTCTTGGGGGTATATATTCAAAGAAAACGTTTTATATAAGTAGATAGAAAAGAAGATAATAGATGACATCAAAAGATCAAACAGGTCATACCACGAGTTCCATGGGCCCTGTAAGTATTGAAAAATAGGCCAAGTGCACACGCAGTTCGCCCTTTTTAACACTTATGGGTACCACTCGTTAAAATAAGCCACAAGTACTCACGCGCAATTGTAGACGTGTGCTGGAACAATAGTTTTATGAGAGTTACCTTTACTGTCATCGTTGCATAACTTCCGTTTATTCATTCTGTGTTTTGGATACAAAAGTAGCAACCTCTTTTCAACGCTAACTATTTGTTTAGCGATTGCAATAAATTTAGTAGTTTTGCCAGATCATGATTGCTACACGATAACAAGAAAATTACGCAAACGAAAAACTCCGCATTTGAACAGTACCATGTAGACGACAAAGTGTTATCAAGCTACGCAATACTATAGGAGTGATAGGCCCAAGAAGAAAATGAGCTAATTAAGGAGCAAATGTGTTACTTAAGTCCCATAATATCCAGCGTATAGGACTACCCCAAAATATTTCACTAATTTTCCATATCGATCAACTCCGCTATACAGCTGAAGATCCACGACTGGGATAATTATTACACGATTGGTAACCTCTGCAAATAAAAACACCAGAAGGCGAGAAGGAGCAGTGCGTAAAGAAATATCATGTGCAAGCTCGGAGGAGAAAAGAGAGAAGGAATTCCAACGAGCTATCATAGTTAAATGGAAACGATTTGCGGACCCTACATGGGATCCACTAAAAAATCTAGAGCAACTGAGGCATTGGATAAGTTTGAGGGAGCTTGTGGTAAACAAACCGCGGATTGTAATCTTGTATTTTAAGCAGAGACCTCGACGACAAGTTCCCTCTGTAGATGAAGAGAATTAATTGAATTTATTCTGGACATGCTTTGTTGTCAAGCAACACCAATTGATCCGGCGACAGGAATATCTATAAAATTGTGGAAAATGATATTGTGAGACCTGTTCTGAATATTCATGTAGATGGCGATAGAGCAACAATCAAGTCTACAACAACACAAATGGAAATAACATCTGAAACGTGTCACACACCCTAGCCAGTAACATGGCGAGGAAGACTGATTTGTCAAATAACATACAATTCTGAACTAAACAGCGTCCGTCTAATCCGAGTATTGATGATGGCTGATCATCCGCGGTTCGGGAAGAGAATTGTCACGGTAGGTGGTTATAAAGAGGGTAGGCGACGGAAAACTGCACGTGAAAAAGATGGGTGAAGATGGTGGAAGTGGTAGAGGCCTATGGTTACGGATTGAAGTTGAGAAAGACAGAAGACTTAGCTTGAAGAGCCACGCAAGTGAAACCCTCTCCCGATTATATACAATCTTTAAATGAGAGAACTCTATAAATCTCAAAATAAACAAACAAATAAACGAAAACTCCCCCTAATCACCGAGATCCTATAGAGATCCTAACAAGAATGTTAATATCGCTAATGGGGTCAGTCTTATTCCTATTGCAACATAGACGATATCAATGCCGATTCGGTAAAAGGTTTTAATTGCTTTACTTTTTTTATGTCTTCGAGAAATTGTCTTTGTTAATCGAGCCTCTTGACATGCCTGACATGAACAACCCTAGATTTTTCCTCCAACCAGCGAAACACCGTCAACGTGTTCCTTAAGTTGTTCGATGGCCTTATTACTAGAATGTCCCCATATCTGATGCGCTATTAGTCGGTCAATTATGTTCGTTGGCTTGGGTGCATAAGATGGACGATATGAGATACTGATATTATTCAACCGTTCTGAAAAGTCGCGCAGACATGGTTTTCTTAACGGGTCTGCGTCTCAAGTAATGCTTCCCATTATTTTCTAGCTTTGCGATAACTTTTTCTGGTTGGCGTTTGTATAATAAGTCTCGCCCCGAGTCAAAGTGCCCTGAGCGACGAGTAAGCCCAAGAACACTAGTTAAAAAACCCTCGACTAGAGCCAGATGTATAAGGCGCAAAGTCTGAAATACTTGTGATGCTTGACCAAAAATATCAACGCTTCCCCTAGCTGTAATAAGAGTACGACTTTTTCCGGCACTTATCGAACGTCCTTCAGTATTCTGGCGCTCAAATTTCCATCCTTTCCATAACGAGCTGTTGATTACGTGAGTATTCGAGCCAGGGTCAACGATCCATCTAGTAGTAATTGATTCCCATGATCCAAAGCTAGTGTTGTAAGATCACTGGCTAGTTCATCTTTATCATCTATGGGTACAGTATTGAAACCATGATTATCCAAACATTGGCTCGGTTTATTAATCTTCTTGAAATCAAGCATATTGTCGATATTTATAGTGTAAGTTTCATTATTATAGGGCGGAAGTCTATCATCGATCCCTAAGATTTCATTTTTTGTCAATTGGCGTTTTTTCCATCGTTCTATTGTATTTCTGACTCTAGTTTCGATATTTAGGTCGTTTCTAGCTGCAGTGGCCAATTTAATGGAATTCTAAGACGGCCAAGTCTGATGGTCGATTTGGATGTTCATTGTTGATTATAAAACAATCTGCGCACCAGAAATTTGATCCATAGATACACTTACCAGTACTGTTTGATTTATCTTCAGAAGGTTATGCCATTCTAAGTTTAGCTGCTGCCATTGACAAATCCGTGGAAGGCTTATTTCGTCGAAGAAATGCTGTAAATTCTGCTACATAATCGTCCAACGTAGGCAGTAAATTAATAGTATCTGAACTTTCGGCTTTGTACATATCGCGAAGGCAAGTTGTGGCGTACTCTGGATCAATTGCTCTGCATTCAACGAGAAAGTCTTCTTGAAGTCTAATACCATCTTTCTCAGGGAGATTAATGGAATTCCCATAGTCGTAATTCGGGTCCATTCTGAGAGCCAATGCTCGACTTTCTTCATGTCGGTTAGAGCAGTCTTGAGTGAATTATATTTATCAGCTAGTTCATATCGTTGTGTTGCAGTATCTGGAGCTAGATATTTTTTCAAGGCTATGAGGAGGTCATGTGCTGTATCGCAACCTTAGATAAGATAAATCGGCCTGGGAGAAATTGTTTTGCTTATTTCAATATTGAAATCCGCTAGAGCCTGTACCTTTCTTTGGTATTCCAAAGTTTGCGTTCAAATCGTTCATAATCCCATTGAAAGCTATTACAGTCGTCTAATTCGAGTATGCAAGTAATGTAGTGGTTTGCAAATAGTCAGTAACACGTGTGTTGACTTGTCTAGAATAATCGTGATACGGGTCGCAGCTTAATCGATATGGTATGTATCATTATAATGATATGAATCAGATGATTTAGAGGGATAAGGCAAAAGTATATGTTCGCAGTTAACCTTTGATTGCGTTAATGAAGCTTATTTCTTCTGAAAAATGAGTGCGTAAACACACAAAAAATATGTTTCCAACTGCTGCACAAAACTGTCAAGGCAGGGTCGAAAAATAAATGAGTGAGTTCCTAAAGAACTTCCGGGCCCATAACTATAAAGTTATGGAAGAATTTTAGGGATAGGCAGAATATCCTTGTAGGTGGCGTTAGAACAATAAAAAAGTCTACAACAACCATCATGTCTACAACAAAGTAAATAGAAGTAATACCTGAAACGTGTCAAAATCCACACAGACATCGTAGATTGACGACTCCAAGTGCCTTTCTTCGGTGCTAATAAAATTTGAGCTCGATATGCTCGCTTTTAATCTGCATTGTTAAGCTGTTTTGCGACTTTTTTGGGTGTCGATTCATATTGAGTCAGGATCCAGAAAGGTTCATCTTTTGCCTTCCTTTGGTCCTTTGTGTGAAGAATTTTGCTGCTCCCCTTCTTATCTCATTCTTAAATGATTATATCTCCTTAACTTGTTTCCTATCACTACTACACCGTTTTAATATATAACCGAGGAGCTGTAATCGCCTTGAAGCTTGACTTTGCTAAAGTAAGCACAAGATCTAGCCGTTAAGCTTTCTATTTAATTATACTGTCACCAAATATTTTAGCTAATTCCTTGGCGAATTTGATTGTTTTATCTCATATTTTATAAAAAAAACTTCTGATAATAATAACCTTGAAAAAGTAAGACTGAGCGAGGTATATGTCGCGAATACTAATTTATCGAATATTTTTTCAAAGTCGGAGGGTTTGATACTTCGAAACCCTTAAAGTCCTCTCTGGAAACACAAAATTTGGTTGCTGATAGCCACCAACGGGCCACCTCCCTATACCCTCATAAAAGCTCATAGATTAATAACAAATATACAGTTATTGTAAATGATGCCTAAAGTTTATTGGGTACTTAAGCCCGGCTCGGCTCCTTGTGCGGGACGAGGAAGTAGAAGTTGGCAGAAATTTAATGAACACTCATTTCTTGTTAAGTTCTTTTTCTTCTTCGGCGTCCAGTACTCACAATAGAAGCACTCGTTGATAAGATATCCATCGTATATGTAGACTAGTCAAAAGTCGCTATCTTTGTGGAAACATATTTGATTCTGACATTCTTTAAATATTAAAATCATCTCTATATCTGCTATAGCATATGTAACACCGTTGATTGTATGACTTCGACCACGAGCTTGCGCTTAAAAAATTTGGTAACGCCAGTTCAGGGCTTATAATGCTCGAACCAATGACTTGGTGTATTCTAGGAATCAATAAGACGGACAGGTATTTTCATTTTTCAGCTCGAGAAAATGCTAGGCGTGTAATTACATCGAGAAGATTCCGTTAAGTCATTGTTTTTGCGTACTATGATCAACTTGTTGAATGAACATAGGAATAGGGTTTTTGTATATGTATTAGCCTCACCTGAAAGAGATTTTGAGGGTATTTTGTGAGAAAAGTGTAGGTGTGATCTCGGTAAATATAAACATTCGCTTGTGCAATACGTTGTTGTTTAATCAACAAACCTCTATGTTTTCAACGACATCTGTCAATTGACCAAAACGCCAAGGGCCAATTTTATTTTTGATATCAATAGATATGTCTAAATTCATGACTCATTAGACAATTCGAATCTTTAAATACTATCCTTTTCTTCAATATCCAAAATCATGGCTGAGCTGCTCGTAACACGCCTAAGAGTGATAGAATACTGTGAAGACATTTATTCCAGGCTGCTCTAGAACAAAAGTATTCCTCGAACATATCTAAGGTAGCAGAAGTTAATCCTCTGCAAGATTTTTTTCGTCAAATTCTAGCACTTCATTTCCATTCTCTGATTCAGGACTAAAACGACTAGTTGTCAAAAGAATGCAATTAACTTCACTTAACATCGAATAGTTCGACACTACAGCAGCACTTGGGTACTCTACCAAGACACATAGTTGCCGAGCTGATCTCCTAAATCATGCATGACGGGTAAGCGACAACATGGAACAAAAAAATGGGAATAATAATCCTAATCTTGCAAGAAAAATTTGATGGTCTTTCCAGCCAACAATTTAAAGGGAATATCCCAAGATATTTTGTTAATTGTTCGTCCCATTTTAAGTTCGATGATGCACCCATGCGAGATATAATGTGGTATCGAAGTGATGAAAGATATTTGACTATATGACCAGAGGGCTCCACAAGACTCGCGTCTACCATTGTCGCTATTGCACCTTTCAAATCAAAACCAGAACAGTAGTTTTGGATCTATGGATGATATCACAATTATCAGAGTAAGAAGCCATGGCGAAGCGAGTTGCGGTACTGTTTAAGATAGGTCATTCTCCAAGACCATATTAAAGAATAAGTGTTAGACATGCTTTAATCGCTTAACACTCAATAAAGAGAAGTCGGCATTTATACATGATGAGCGCTTAAAGCGGCAACTTCGAGCGTTAATTTATGGCGAACAGCATTAATCCAGCTCTATACATAGAATAAAACGACTCTTTAGCAATAATTATTTCGTAAAGGCCCAATTCTGTAACACAGGGCAATAATGGTGCACAACACATAAAATTTTCTGCAATATGGCTGGCACCCTCTAGTCTTAGGTCAGCTAAGACTCCAAACGACACAATTTACCTTTCCGGACCCCGAACGGTCTTGGTAGTACTTGACAACCTTAAATCAAAGTACAAAAGTAGTCAGTGATTAGGACCTGGGAAAGCAAGATCATTTAAGCGAATAACAGTCAGTCTACGGAACATGGTAAGTATATTAAAGCATATTGAGGCAAGGGTTAGATATTGGCCCTTTATATAAGGAAGAGTATGATGGCCCAGATGGGTCTTGTAATCCTATTATGCCAGCATCGTGCTCTGCTCTCTAAGATAAAGAACAGGGCATCTAAAGAGTAGGTAATATTTCCCGTGCAGAGATATTAACTTGGGCGCCCAAATTCTGAGACAGCTTTAAGTTTTAGAAGTAGCAGGAAAATGAGGCGATAACAGATCATCAAACTACATCGCAATATTCTCACTCATTTTATGTACTGCGTGGCTATGATTCCGAATCTTCCGAAGTTGTAACAAAAATACTTGTGAGAACCAGTCTCATAATTTCCAGGATATGGCAAGTTAGATGGAGCCCAAGCTAATTCGGAATTGACTGGACAACTCTGTTGCATCAATTAGCCCTCAGAAACAAGATATCTAACATATCTAACCTCGGCGGCTCTGAATTTATATGTCAAGGAATGATCAAAGAAAGAAGTTTAATTGCCAGCAGTATAGGCGACTTTAGATGGAGCATGAAACCTCAAGTCAGAAACTTACATTTCTGTCAGCCCTGGCTAGATATATGCATCGCTGGCATCTCGTACGGCGACTTGACAGCAATTCATCAAATTTCTAAACAAAACCATCAGCGTCGAGTTGTGAGGCGGTTCCAATATTTGGGTCAGTGGTGGCCAGCTATTTTACGGAGTCGAATAATTTACAAATATCTAACCCAAAAAACCGACTAAAGGACGCTTACTACGAGCCATGAAAGGATAGGAGAAATTCTATCATTTCTAACCCACAACAAGGCGTTACGGTTGGGATTTTTTTTGACCGGGGAAATAAGCCTTTCCAGGGGCTTAGCTCTCGTAGTATGATGTGATGGGGGAAAGGCTAGGCACGCAGTCTATCGTCATAGGCCTGTCCAGTTTCTTTTCTTTTCGTGTAATTTTTTGCCTAAATGAACCAGCCATCATCAAACCCTCTTCACATTATTTCTTCAAGTTTGATAAACATTGATTTGTTCACAAGACTTTAACAGGATACTTATCTATGGTGATATGGAGGGGGCATTGGATAAAACGTTCTTCTCAATATGTCTACCGCTCAGAATTTCATGACAGTCATGCACTCAACAATCAGTGCGTCAATCTCGGTTGTGGAAACTTCCACAAAATTACAACACACAAAAACAATACTACTGCATTTCATCGTCGCCATTTCCCAAATGATCCACTGCGCTACGTTGCATGATTTAAAATCTAGAATGTGGATATTATCAGGTAGATCTAGGCAGTGGTGATACTACTCCAGTGAGCTGCAGCTACAATCAGTTTTTTTCTGCTTGGCTTGTACTCTTAACTTAAATATTTTATATCAATTATAATAGGTGAGATCGAAGGCTTAACATAATTTTTAAACATCCACTTGATACTTCTCAAAACTAGGCATCTCGTGATAACCGTCTACCGCCTACCATCACCTCAACTTGAGAATCGTTTTAGAGAAAGATATACGAAAAAGCATGGTTATCTCGCGGATCACATTTCATTCCATAAATGTTTGTACTGCGAGACTAGCTGATCTCCTGTCTTAAAAAGGAGACCTGCTCAGGCTTCTAGAACGCTAGTTAGCAGAAGGACTGGACCAGTGAGCCATTGCACCCTCCTGCTCTTTTTGTCATCACATAAGAGTGATTTAGTTTATGCGAAAAAACCAAATTTTGGTCTTTCAAGTTGCTTCTCCGATAAAAGTCGCTAGATAGCTTCAAAAGCGCAGTATGAGATGCACTGGTGAGTTTTATGACAAACATTAATTACTGTAATACCTATTATTTACCCAAAGTTCAACGCTATAGAGGTTAGTTTCAAGGTGAAATATTTCGAAAAGGTTCTCATCTTCATGTAACGTTCTCTTCAGGTTACTGGCCTGTCTTGTGTCTGCCGTTTAAAATCACGTGCCTATCTGTTAAAATTTCACTGGCACCCGGCGTTTTTTAACTCCAACGTCGTCTCTTCACCGTCCAGCATCCTTGACCCAGGATTCCGGGCGAGCGGCAGCTATCAAGTGTGCGTAATCGGTAATGGTCAACGCTCCTACGAAAAGTTCCGAGGCTATGTTTGGTCTCTTCGAAGTTTCAGAAGTGCATGATCACTGAAGCAGATTGCGGTGAAAACCGGACGGGCCGTGTCCCCGTCGCCCAATCGACCATTCGTTTTGGTCCCGATGACAGGGGGAGGGCAGGATTTTCGGCTACCTGATCGCTGCACGCGCTAGTCCTAGCGTTGCGCGGGCTTCCCTGGTCCTGGTCACAGCGTCGATCAGTGTCTTAGTTCCCGATGTCGTTACCAGAGCTATGGTTTCGCTGATCCCTGCCTGGGCAAGCAAACTTTGTCTTCGCAGCAGCGACGTTGTTTACTTCACGGATTACGAGTACATGTGCCATGCCGTACAGAGAATGTGATAGATCCACTCTCTTTAAACCCTAACCTATGCTGATGATGTTCATGGTCGGAATCGTGTGCATCTGTCAGTTGTGGTGAGTCGGCGAAGGGCGTAATTCGATTTGTTAGTAATTGCGAAACGCTGATTGGGCGTAGATCACCAGCCAGCCGTCTAAGCAAGCTAGCCATAAGCTTAAGTTCAGAAGCTTTAGCCATTATTCTTTATCACTTTGATTTTATATATATTGTCACTGCGCATCACTAAGGTTGCTGAAGGAAGGTTTTTAGGTCGGATGGATGTATTGTTCTATCTGGACCAATCCCCTCCACTGTCAAGGTACTTAATACCTGAGACCTCAAGCCAAGATGCCTGAGGAATTACTATCTGTGTCACCCGAACGTTATGCTTAACCCCCCTAATGTCAAGCCATCAAGATCCCTTTTATTGGTTCGCCTTGTGCAAAAATTTTCGACCTCAGCGCCCGTGTATCTACCATCGGTACAATTAGGGTTGTATGTATGGTGTACTGGTCCATCGTTTGGGCTACTCTCCCAAGGAAAGTCTGAGTACTCTGGACATGTGCTCCGCCTGACACAGTTCGAATCCAGGAAGACTCGTATGCCACACTTTCTCGCGACGGTGACGTGTTCGCAGAATGATAATAGAGGAATGCTCTCCATCATCAAAAATTATCTTCTCTTTTCCTTTTTCTTCTTGGTAGATTTTTGTGCAGGTTAAGTGAGGCTTGGGTTGGGACTGGGGGCCAAGGATGATTATGTTTGTGTCGTTGGTTGTTATCGTCATTATCAAAGTCGAAAAAAGACTGAATAATCGAAAATTGACAGGGGCTTAGGAATGTGCTCCTGAGGGACCCCGCATTCATCCTCTCACCGTTGGCCTATGTCTCTTGCAGAGGCTTGAGCTGAGCGAGACCTGACATCTGCATACTCTCCGCTGGAAGGCTTCCTGTAGAATATCCCCATTCTAGTTTTGGGTGATCAGGGGGGGTTCTGATTGTAGAGAACCGAATGTAAATGATCTAATATGAAGCCCGCGAACCAAATATTCAACTCGTAAACAACTTATCTCGGCGATGAATAAAGCCAGAACTTTGGCCGTCTAAAAATCCATTGCGTCCAAGTCGTAACTCTTGTACACGACACTATGATAATCATTAGGCATGTGCATGTAACCTAAGACGCACATATTCTCTAACTGGGGTATCCTTATCCCCGTGCCTGAGAACTTGCCATGGTTAGAGGGAAAGTTGAAATTAGCTCAAAGTTTATTCTGATAAGTACAGGGTAAGTTTCGCCTAACTATGTCGAATAAGATAGTGTAAAAAAGCCTTGATCGGAACTTCTCTACCTTGGGTCGTTGCTCGAGATTTTCGCTCAATGCTTTTACAAGCAAGCACTCTTTAGCACACCGGCGTCTCAATCTATGACGACAGAGAGTCAATTAGGAATAAACGTGATTGTGTTCTGTCCTGACAGACCATCACCTGTGAACTTAGAACCTTAGGAACAAAGTCAAACTTGCTCATCGATGTGGAAGTGTGCCTGGTCTAATCCAATCAAAATTTCCGTCAATCAATGAAAAAGTTCAAATCTTTTTAGGGCTAGCGATGTAATTCGTTTATGCCGTTACAATGGGATATTTATTTCAGAGGTCTCTTATCAAATGAAGTTGGTTATAAATGATGCATCATCAGGTGGACTGAAGCAAATGAGAACGAATCCAAGCGAGTCGAGTTTGGTTGTCTCTACTCCGATTGGATGTTTGGGTGAGAGTCAGACTCTTGAGACTGAAAAATTATGGATTTTTATTGATCAACCAGCACATAATGTCGTAGACAACGAAGGTGAGTTTATTCTTCTACAGAAAAACCTTATTTCAAACTGATTGATGGTTTTAGGTAATTATGTGAGAGACATTGAGAATTTATGTTTTATCCAAGGTTTAGAGATATACTTAAGAGGAGAAGATCCAAATCATGCACCTTATCGTGTGAAAAAAAACATCAATCCACAGGAAATAAAAGAAGAGGTTGATCTACTTAGTGTGCGGAAGAGGCGAAATCTTCTATCAATTCCCTCAAATTTGAACGATTCAATGGATCCCTTTTTAAATCTCTAAAAACCTATTTCTTGTAAAGGTCTGACGGAATGTCAGTAATGACTTTTGTCAGGATTGTCTATTGAAACTGAGCAGGACATACAAATACCTCTCTTATCAAATTCGAATAGTTAATAACTGTAGCCTGGAATCTTACCACATTTCACAAGGTTTTTCAATAGCTTGTGATCACAGTGGGCTGAGTGACTGTAACTTCTATTACTCAATCTTGTAACGATTAGCTTTAAGTGTTTAACACGCTCTTGAAGAACCAGATGTTGAAATAGTCTTATTGTTCAAACTTTGAGCATCAAGGAACGTTCATATGACACTGTGGAGAGTCCTAATATCTCGGAATACCCATTTTTGAATAATTTCTGCTGGAGTCAAATATCTTTGTGCCCAGTAGTTTTGGAAAAACAATTATTATTATTTCCATTCATTTTGCTGAACCTGACGAGTTTACAAATTTTAACGGTTAATATATTGAAGATCCCGATTATTCGAGGTCCGTAAACTGGTGTTGACCAAAATCGTCTTAACTGAGATCTGTCATTGGAATAACACTGAGCATAATTAATTCCCGGTGAATTGTTGTTATGCGCACTTGTAGGGATATACAGTTAAAATATATGTACATGTACAAATGTTAAACATAGTTTTGGAACTGTACAGATATATGCATGCAGCCTGATGCAAGATACAAATGATGGTGATGTGAGATGGCAGGCAGGATCACTCACTCTGATCTCAGATGTATTTAGTCATACATGTACTCAGGTGTCATTTGACTTCCGAATACTTTCCCCCACTAGCATATATTGCGCATGCGGTCTTTTAGGTTTGACTGGATTTAAATCGGCCCCAATTATCTAGATGAGACTTGCTAAACGCTGCATCGCGATGCCATCGCAATGCCATCATGTTACCGATGAGAACTTACCGTTACCGCTACGTGTAGCTTCTCTCTTCAGTAGATCTGGGATTGGTATTTATCGCACTGCGTCAACTACCTAGCTTTCTTGACGATGATCGGCAGCAATCGTGAAGAATACTAACATGGAAGCTTCATAAGCCAGTACAGCCAGATATCCGCTGGTCTGATGAGTTTTATAAATGTGAAGGTAAGTTCTATATAAATATCAAAGTATAGAACTTACCCAATAATTGAACACCTGAAGCTCATGCAAAAAGAGTGTTGGTCATATCACTCAGTACCCATGCTCGATGGCGTGTGACGACGTTTTTTTGCCTTGAGAGCTGTGAAAATTAAGCCCCGTTCTTTATCTCGCCCTGCATCCTCTCAATTTATTGGTCTCCACAGAGTGTCATTGAAGCTGCCATACTCGTATTTCCTGTCAAATTTCATCTTTGAATCGAACGAGTTTGGAGTAAATGAGTAATGGTTACAAGCTAGGTCATGTGTTTGATTCTTCAACAGTATTTATATAATCTTAACTCTTGAGGAATTCTAGCACTCAGACTTGAAGATCACTTCTGTAAAATTGTCACCGAAAAGATTTAGACTGAGTGAGAATTAACCCTTGCTAGCGTGTACATTTGTTAACTTATCGACATCAGTGTAGTAAAATTTGTCGCAAGCCGATATAATTATTATTCAAATTTGAGTGGCAGACGGACGGTTGATGCCAGAGCCCTAGCACCAAGGAGGGGAGTATGTTCTTCTGTAAGGTAAGGGATTCAAATAAGTCAATTTAGGGAGGAGAAATGCGCTCTTTCATAAGAATGGATAAATAGTCATAGCGTAATGAAGCTACACAAGCTGAAAATTTTATTCTGGGCGTGTGATGAAGATAATGCATGTACATGTATGTACGTTGCGGGACGGTACTCGCCAAGGCAAGACAGCTTAAATTTGTTTTTTTGTATAGAAATACAGCCGAGCATAATTGGCGGGGAACATGGTCTGGCTGATAGCACTTACAACCTTCGATTATTCCCTTCAAGTTTCGGCTTTCCCGGCTGAGATCCCGCTGCATTTATTCCATCGATACCCTTGAAAAAAGAATAAATATTGAATTAGGTCCGCTAGCTAAGTATAGCTTTATCAAGGATTGACCAAATCTTGAAGGCCTGTTGAATAACAAAATTCAATTTATTTTTTCGGCATTTGTATTCTACTTAGTGCTAAGGTTGATGTAATCCAAGCTTCGCGATGACTAGAGTGTTTACCTACGAACGCGATAAGTGCCATAGATAAATTGGTACTGCGAGCTTCGTGATACATCACCAACGAACCAAAAAATGTTTAAAGTTATTTTATCTTCTTGCACCGATGAAGTAGAAATGACGACGACCTCGTGGCGGCGGATAACGCAAAAGCAAGAATTTAGGACCTAATGTAAACATCCGGAACAATAAATTCCATATTACTACTAGCCACAAGAAATTTATCTATCTTTACGTGACACTCTGAAGGTGTCTGTCTAGCTTTGTCCCGAACAAAAGGTTGACTTGTTGTAATTGATATATTCCTTTTTTTTAAGAAACTGCGAAAGAGATGGAAAGTCAATTTCACTTTAACCATTCAGCTAAAGCAGAAACGTCACTTAGGACCTTGAGATTTACGTCGGATTTTTTAGTGCATCGCTTCAGGTTCTCAGTGTATTTCTTGCTACATGGAAATTGCCTTATGTTACATCAGGAGAGACATGCGAGCTGAGATTTTCGGCAATTAAAAGGATACGTAGGCAGTTAACCTAAAAACGATTGATGTCGAATTTTTTTGCTACGGTGGACTTGAATTTCGATCATTGCATTTCCTATAAGTGGTGGGATAGCTATTTGAAAATTGATCATCATTTGTACCTTCCGACTTGTTGGTGATGTTGTTTTATCTACTTCCACTGCAACAATCTCAAAAATGCTTCGCGTTAATTACATTAGGGTTATGACTGGAATTTATTCAATTGGCGTGTAGATGTAATTGCCCTGCTAATTTTTTGATGTTTTTCCAAACTATTCTCTTATCGTGTATTGATGTTTTTATATTTTCTCGCATCTTTGATCATTATTGTAACCAGTTGGGTATGGAATCATATGAGGCAGTGCTTCAACTGGCGCCTAATCGTGGTGCTTAATTATCTCGAAACGTTGATACGGATATAAAAAATTATGTAGCCCATAACTCGGATGTGTATTCAAAATGATTTTCAGGCTGTTTAATCAATCTGGGCTTTGATCTGGTTGACATGAATGTTTACCGTCGTGTAAATTTAGTCTGTTGTTGTGGAACCGAAATAAAGCTAATAAATTCCAGTATACCCCTGTATGTTCCCTCGGGTATCAAGATACTTGCCTAATCTCAACCAATTCTGATGCTTCACAAGTTTTTTTACCAATTAATCATCCTTACCTATGTGGTTGTATCGAGAGCTTCGAACGATGAAGAAAATCATCTCAATATGTTACAATGATTTAGATTTTCCTTGAAGAGATCTACTTATTTTATCTCATCAGTTGAAAGTAGGCGAGAGCTGTAACACATAGATTCCGAATGACGCTTCTACTAGGATTTAGATGGAGTGGAGGGAATTCTGGGAAAACTTCGATATGGGCATCTCTACTTTGATCTCCTATTCTCCGCTGGGTGGAGAATCTCCTCTTACTTTCCAGGTAGGGTGGAAAATGGCAGCCTTTTCTGAATCCCTTATCTAACCATGCCTGCTCCTAGATCCGATCCCTGTGATGATTGGGAATAATATTTCTTGGCAGCTGTGTACATGTAATTCTCTCTCTTCCCGGAACGCTATGGAATTAAAAAACAAGCCGCATGGGGTAGATTCTTTTGCTATAGATTGAACGGCAGATAACTCAGCGATCATAGTCAAGCGGGACGGCGCGGCTCGTTCGAGCCACAGGCTTATCTGACTCTTGCAGATCAGTGAATAAGTGATGCTCATTGAAAACTGAAATTACATGATATAGTAGTCTAATTAGCTAACTTTACTTAGGCCGCTAATTCTACATGTAGGCACTCTTAAGACACAGATTTTATGGCTCCTCCAGCTCAATGAATTGCAGAAATATCCTTGTAATATGAATAACTACGCGGTTACCGCAAATCCTACATAAAACATCTCGATAGTTCTCGGTCGTAAGGAATCTTACGAGAAAATCTCGTCTGTTGCATCTAGCAGTGTAACTCTTCACTTTGAATAGTTATCCTCGAAAATAGTTCTTCATATTTTTGCCATTTGAATCGATGCATATTGCAACTGGACACATTTTTTAATCTTTATTAAAGTCTAGGGGCTTTTGAGGGTAGAGAGAAGACGACTGTCGTATGTGTATGTATAGACCTTCGAAACATGCAAACATTACCGCTAAAAGTATCGGTAATTTGTTGGCTAATTAAATTAACTGGGGTGCAGGACATCTACATACCTGTCATGTTGAACATCCTCGGTTTAAATAATTAGCATCATTTTTAGTAGATCTCAATCGTCAGAAGGAGTTAAGATGTCCGAACGGATTAAAATTCGAAGGCTTTTCGTTTCCAATCGAGGTATTGATCGTCTGCTCCCCACTTATGTCACGGGTTATTATCATCGGTTTTATTACTTGAGAGCAATAATCCTTGATCGAGCAACAGGTAACCCTGGACATCAGTCTTCATGTACCATACCATACCATTCTAAAGAAAAGAGCTTCAGTTAAAAGTATAATTGAGTTAAGTTTAGTACCCAGTTAAACTATTATTAATTCCTGGAATATTCTCTCGGCTCGCCTCGTCGCCTTCCCGAAGGTAAGACGAGATTTTAGTACAAGCAGGTTACTGCTTAACAGCACTGCATAAAAATGTCGGGTGACTAAGTACCAATTTCATTACAAAACACCATGATTAATTTCACGCGATGTTTATGATTCAATTACGTGTGATTATTTCTTTTTTAAAACAGAGTTAAAACTGGAATACGACCGAGATGACAGCCGCTATCAAAAATTTCAGAATGAATCTGGAATGAGTGGAAGAGAAGAAGAGCAGAGCTGTAACAGTGCCTCACTCCACAACCAACCTATTTGTCTTCTGAAGCTCACCCTGCACCTGCAAATTCCATCAAGTTTGTATAAAATCCTTGTACCCATGGCTCTGGTTCCTGATCTACACGTGGCTTCCCGCTTTCCGCCCGAGCGAACAGTCAAACCTTAGAATTCACACTACTCGCACTCAGACGAGTCTATTTCGCTTGACAATTTTTGATTCGTAGATGGCTTGCTCGATCGCTTTGGACTGCCGGTTAAACTGAATCAAGCACACACGTTAAGCTGTCAGACAAGTTCTGAATATCACTCAACTCCGTACAAGTTGGATTGAACAAGGTTCGTTGCATCACATCAGCCAATTGACTTTTGGCTGTGAGTAAAAGGGCCCGGGGAGACGGATCTAAAAGCGATCGACGATTGGTGATCCGTGAAGTATGACTGGGGAGGGGCTGAAAAGAGACAGGGCAACCGACTCGGCTGCAAAGCCCAAAAAGCTTGGGGCTCCTTACGCGAACAAGACCCTTGCTTTGCACATCGGCGTCAACCAATGCTTGAGTTAGTCACTTGTCGAAGCCCCCGTTGCCCGCACGGCATGAGACGTACATCTAATCAGCCCTTCATATTCAGACTCCTGATGGTTCAATGCACTTACTCCCCTCCAAAGCAAAGCTGCATCAGCTCAAGACAATAACAACCATTCAATTGCAAGTCACACATAGTCTTCACATTCCACAGGTGTTCGTTCGTCAGAAGTTCTCACTCGGTTTATCTTTCATGTTACTTCTAACATCACTGGTAATTTCATCTTATAGGCCATACCTTCTGACTTATAAAGTCACTAACATCTAGTGGTTCTATCCACAGTTGTCGATTATCCTTTTATCGTTTTGAATCAGCCCTTCCAATCTACTCAAAGCCTTTAAATACTTTATAACTCGTCTAAATTTCAAGAATATTTCCGGGTATCTTGCGCCTACATATTGTGTCAATATTAAATATCTCCAGTTAAAAAAACAATATGTTCGGCTATGTCTATATTTGATTAAAAGACAGGAATAGCTCTCTATATATTCTGCTAAAAAAGATAATAATTTTTCATCGAACGATTCTGCTGTGTCTGCGCCAGCTTGGCCTGGCCTAGCATATCTCGGAAAATTTATACGGGAAGAACGCATCAATTGACCAAACCTTGGAAACCTTGGAACTATTTTCCGTTAATTAACCATTCTAGCTTCCCAGCAGACTCATATAAGGAGTGAGTTAGTAAACGTCAATGTTCCGGAGCTCGGAACTACCCAGGGTTAGGGGATCAGGATTCGATGTCGCAGAGGCTTCCTGCGTCTCGTCCTGTATCTTGTTCGCCAACCGACGGTCGAGGGATATTTTTGCCACCGGTACAGCTACGAGATGATGAATTTCAGAAAGATAATCCGACTGAGAGGCAGCGCACCGAATCTGAGAAACATGTTCCACACATGCAGCTTCATCAAATTTCTCAGAATACCCGACCAACGGTACCCGTATTTGAGCGAAGCCTACCAACTCGGACGAGAGACTTGGGAGTACATTCAATGCTTAATCCAACTCCTCCTAGTGGTAGCAAAGAATCTAACCGTTCCTTCAGCGAAAACGCTGAAACTAATCAATTAAGTACGAGTTCTAGGTTTCCGGCCGCACAGCATATCACATATTCAAGCCATCAAGCCGCGTATGCTAATATGCAAGTAACTTCTGACAGCAAAGACGGAAATATCTCTTGGGCACATCGACGATCGGTAAATCCGAATTCTCCCTCTCAGATATTAGGTCCAGGAGCAACAGTCACACCCGAAAGCATCAACTCACTGAGATCTCCATTTTTGCCACCTAGGAGGGCCGCAGAAAATACTTATGATCCAATTTTATCATCCTCCTCAAAAGGATTATCAATGCTAAATCATCCGGTAGCTGGACAACTACCTCAGCATCATTATGGATATTCCCACTCCACATCAGCACCTACAGGCTCTAATTCACATATGATGTCTCAAATCTCTGTATCACAACATTCAAGCCCAAATATTAGCACCATTCCATATAGCTACCCCATGGGACAACATTCACCAGTTTCTGTACTTTCTAAAAGTGCACAAGCTTCACAGGGTAATACGTATTATTATTCTGGCCCAAACATGGAAAAGTCTAGTCAACAGTTGGGAATCATGAAAATGCAAGGAGCATTGGGTAATCCTGAAGGTCCGTACAACGCCCCGATTGCTCTACCTCAGAGCAGCCCTCTCCAGTCCAGTAGTGCAGGCGGCTCAAGGCAGACGTCAGCCTCAGACCCCATTCAAGTTCTTACTTTAACCACCAGTCAAGGCTCATATACTGTGCCTGTTGACGTACATCACGCGTCGCGGTTAGCTGACGAAAAACGTGCACGTAATGCAGGTGCTTCAGCTCGATTCCGTCAACGTCGAAAAGAAAAAGAGATCGAAGCTAATTCAGCCATCGAAAAGTTACAGACTCAAGTTAGAGATCTCGAGAGAAGCTTGAGAGAAACAGAGTCCGAACGAAACTTTTATCGTTCCGAAAGGGACCGACTACGCGAAACTGTACTAAATGCGCCAGAAACGAGGGAATCTACAACTCAATCACCTCCGAGTCCAGCTACATGTAGGTCTCCAACATTTGTCGGACACAATAGAATGTCTACTTCATTAGATGCAGTATCTCTCCCTGCAAGAATTGATGAAATGAAATTTGAGAGAGCCCCAAGACGACGTCGTACTCATTTTGGTGGCGACTTTATTGAAGTCTCCGCTTTAAGTCCGCTTGGCTCATCTCATTTACCGCCTCTTTTCGCTTCTTCTACCAGAGAAACAAACCAAAATTCGTCGCCACAGCAGCATCTATCTAGCGCTTTACATCCAGAGTCAAGATTTTATTCAACATCTCATAGTACAACCACAGGTACAACTCCCTCTATATCTAGTCCACAAGATTCACATGATTCTTGTTCGTACAAAGGAGGTTAATAAAAATATTGAACGAAACCCAAATAAAAATTCGATAATCAATACCATTAAAAAACAACTGAAGCGATATAGCTTGATGCTACACAAACTTATCAATAGTTTGAATACAAAAATCAGTGTTTTTTGGCACCTTTTCCTACTCATCCAAAGTCAGATAACAAGATATTCTTCCTGACTTCATACCCACTGTCATCTTTTTAACAAAATTCTTAATGATGACCTACAAAAACGGAGTTAAAGCAATTTGGAGTTATTTCGGAGATAAGAGCATTTTACAAGGTAGTAAAGCACCATTTCCCTAGGATAAGGAAGCTTAACGGTAAGATAAACCGTTTTGTAAGGTGATTTAATTGTAATTTAACAAGAAATCATGAGTACAGAAAGCCATACTTTTATTCAAAATTGCCAGTATAAGCTGTCTCTGATGTGAATTTGAGCTCAAATAGCTATCAGCCTCCAAGTAGTGAATGGCCTTCCTACAACAGGGACCACATACACACCTCAGGCTATGATACATTCGTTCGTAATCAGAAAAGCGAGTCATGTAAGATCTTTTTATTTGCCAAACAGGTTAAATAAGACTACCTCACCAATTAAATCTATATGTAGATACCCTAAATTTCCTGTACACCACCACCTACTCTCAGGTCGTGGACACTTCTGATTACAATCTGGGTAATGATGCGCAAGAAATGGTTTGCTCGTAATACGTGGTTTTCATTTGTTTTACCTTTTTTGTAATTCCCACCGCAAGGGCTATGCATGACGAATGATAGTGATACACATTCATAGAATAACTCAACCTGACGTTCAGAGCGCTTGTGTATGGACAGCATTCGCAGATACCACTCGAAATCTAGCAATCTCTCCATGCTCAAACAAAGGTAAAAGCGAAAAAAACAGTAGGTAGGTGGTTGTCGAGGCGTGCTTATTTATTATCGTCCTACAAATATTCTTTCTTTATCATCTCCGAAACGTGGCTTGAGGAGGGTCTTCTTGGACTACCAGCGAACTGTCTCGCTCGGCACATGGGCCGAGTTAATTAAGCTGTTTGGTTCTCGCGTACCCCAACTAAAAACCTCCCTATCAAAAAAATCATAATATTTATCAAACTTCTTATCTAATGGCCATCTCTTATACATAGATTTGAAGCTTCATGTTGCCTCTACCCTTGAAATAATTTTCACGGCTTGCTCTACCGTAGAAGAGGAACGTCGAGCTTCTACGGCGTCAGCTTCATCTATTGCACTCTTAATACTATCAATTTTGACAAACCTTTTGTTCTGGTCTATTCATATCCGTTTTACGCGCTTCATCATGAAGGCGATGAGTGGTCGGGATTTGATGCCTGAGCTGAGATTATTCTTCCTCTTGTCATGCTGCTCAAGCATTTATCGTTGAGATGGCATTAGCTGCTTTTTACAGTACGAGCCTAGGGGATCTATTTCTTCTTAACCAGCGCAGAGTCGTCGAGGCGAGCTAGCTCACTGATCTGATTTATGTATTTTGACTTTACGACAGGGAATACTATGAGATCTAGAGTCTGTACGACGTGGGACGCAGGCGGAGGTAGGAATAGGAACCCGATTCTACTCTTTTGAAATGCCAAAAAAGTTCAACATTTACATGGCTGCCATAGTTGTCGAAAAGTGGAGAGACTTTTGTTTGAGCCGCGCTGCTGACTTGAGTACAAAGATACTATGTAGCCACCCCGTCTCTTTAAATTTTGATGTCTAGCCATTATTAAAATTGGTAGAATTACTCTGGTACAAATCCTGAAGAATACCAGGACTTCTGTAGACTTTGGCCTTTAAAAATTACACCAGATCATGACTTTTGACCTGCCGCTGACACACACCCTGTTAATGTAAGATTTCCTTTTTTGCTACTTACAATAACCCTATTATTAGTAGAAACTTCTAGTGAGATTCCTGTTTCGTCTATGGGCCAGATATTTGCCATCTTACATTTCAGCGCTTCCTAGTGGCCTCATCAAATAGCCTTTAAAAAGAACGTATCACCTAGCATGGCTATATTTGCACGTGACACTTCAATATTTCCCTAATAACTGAGGCCATGCATGAGTTCCTCTTAATGAAGCGAGGTATCCAAAGATTACCTCCTAGATTTTGATCACAGTTCATCGACATGATTTGACTGGCCATTACTTGAGCTCTTCTCTGGGATAGAAGGGAGGTTTGACCTCGCGAATCAGAATCAAGTATCGACCCTACTTGCACTTCTTTCTATTCTGGAGCTAATATTTGTTGGAATTGATGTCTGAGTTAAGAATTTGTGCGACCATTCATTCGATCTCGAAATTCAATAGCAGGAATATTCTTTGCGCGCTGATTTAAAAAAATCTCTGCAATAAGATTATTGACTGCCAATTCAGTAGATCTTTCACGGGTGTCTATTTTGAAGAAGAGTGTCGATAGTTATGTAGTAGTTTCCATCGGGAAGTCTTTAGGTGGAGTGCGCGAAAACCCCATATAGCCGAGCTTACATCAAGGCTTAGGTGGGAAGAATGGCTTGGTCGTTGGACTACGGCCAATATTCCGCTACAGTCAACAAAAAACTTGGTTTACTGCAGCGAATATCCGGGGAAAACTCTCTTATTTACTATTTCGGCACCCTCATGTGAATAATGCTATCTGATGACATACCTGCGGCGCGCTATGTTAGCATTTCCAGTCAGAATGATCAACCATATTCGCTCCACTCAATCACGAAACTTTCGTAAAAGAACAACTTTGAAGCAGGTAAATTTTACTAATCTTCCAAAAGACAAATAAGGGTTAAATATTTGCCTCGCGATTAACTGGAGCGATAACAGTTGATGATTGTGATTTCAGTCAATTAGCGTATGATTCTTAAATGTCTATAAATTTGTGAAAAGTTGATTAGTCTTGAAGGTAATCCGCGACTTTTTCCCTCCAAATCTTTGAAATAAGGAATTTTTGAGACTCTTCTTTGTAATAAAATTCACCTTCAGGCTATGGCTCGTAAATGGACTCAGTTATGGCAAGAAAGTCATGTAACACGACATCTGGGGATTCTCCTTCGGATTGCAGGTAAAATGATTGTGTGGAACTTTCATCTTTTGAAGGTTATCTCTTTTTAATGTTATCAAATGCAGCTCGCTGCTCTTCTGATGTTTGCTCTGAAGACCAAATATTTGTTTAACAACCGAGACAGTGCCTGTTCCGAGTAGATTTTAGTGTACCAGGTTTTACTCCTATGTGTTTGCCCATTCCTCGAAAATATCAATTTCCTCTTTCTATGATACTACCTCGTACTGTTTAGTACTGCCGTTTTTGCTGAGAGAAACAAAACAAGATGCAAGTCGGTTCAAATTGCAACATTCCCAGCGTGAGATTCAAGTCCCCTTTTGTAGAGCGGGTTTGGGAGGTTAACAAAACTCGCTCTGTCTTCTAATATATTTCATGAGCTTAATTTCTTGTAAATCGCCAAGTGCTCGGTCGTCTTTAGATTTCGGCTGTTAGTATTTCACTGGAGAGAAAGAGACATTCATAAAGTCATCAAGTGAAGCAGACAAAGTCACTTGAGATAAGTTGAGAAAGTTAGAAGTGAGCATAATTTTGGAAAAGGATAAGCGTCTAACAAGAGAATAGATGTTCTCTTATGCAAATTAAGAATGGAGTATTACCAGAATAGACTGTTATGGGGCGAAGGCAACGGTCACTGCACGTAAGCAATGCCACTAAATAATTTATATTTTTCTATATGAGGTCACTACGTTAGAGGGGTGCCGTCCTTAAATATGCGCCGTCGGTAGAATCACACTCCGGACACCGGCATAAAACGAGCCTCCCCCTTTATTGTACGAAGCTCCGCCATTACAATAATTCGGCTAATAACGCGCAAG
>JAATOF010002908.1:0-17802 GCA_013170925.1 Podosphaera leucotricha | reverse complement strand
TGGTGATTGAAGTAACTTGCTCTGATGATAACTTCGTCATTCTGGTATAAGATTGTGAAAACTTATGAGTGATATATTGACATGTAATTCTCTATCACAGTTGATCAAATTTTTGAAGAAATTTTGGAGATCTGTTGGACTTAAAGGTGGTTGTTTGTTTCTGGGGGTGAACCTTTCCTTTTAATAGTTCAGGCTCCACTATTCATCTTGTTTCCACGAGATTCTAGGTTCTCTGAGTTATCACTTCAAGATTATACCCATTTTTTTCGATCCTACCCAACTGGGATTCATGCAGCTGTGATTCAGTCAGTACCTCATCATCGTGTCTATTCTTTACCATCGAAATGAAAATAAAGGATAATTTGATAAATTTACTATACTACATCAATTTATAGAAGCAGGAAAAGAGGTATCCACGAAAAAATGGAAGCTTTAGGAGAATGGGAAGATTTTCTGGCCTGTGATTCAAGTTTTCGAAACATGCGATCAAAATTGTCCAAAGAATTGGTGATGCCGAGACTTATACGAAATGTGCAATCTTCATATTTTTCACATAAATAAAAGTGCTACTTGTAGAGAAATAAGTAATGATTCAGAATAAATTGGAATTATAAATTTTAGAGGTCATGTTGTGAAGTTATCAAAAGTATCAGAATTTGTGATTTGGCTGGACAATTTTGAACGCTACTGTACATATAGGGGTGATGGCCAATTATAAGTAAGTAGCTGGATCTTCGGGCCGAGAAAACTACCGATTTCAGCCGAAGATGTACATTGCTATCGTCAAACTAGCTAGATTAAAGTTGTCGGCTTCTACTCACCCACTTGCATTATGAGCTCAAAGCGTTCCTCATCACAATGTAGTCTTACTTCTCCTGCGTCCCCTGCACTTATCGCATCAACCCTGGATTTATATTGCTGTTCAGTCGATGAATCTCGTCATCGTGAGAACGACCTCCAGGATGCAACGTCCTCAATCTTCACGAGCAGTAGGGGAAACGAGGAAGCCGAGTCAAATTACTTCAAAAGTGCCCAATGGTATTGATATCTAAGCTTCCGATATCAGTGGGCTGAAAGTGAATTCCTAGGTCTCCAGATGGAACCACACTCATTACCTCGAGCGCTGATAATAACATCAGAACAATAATTGTCCCGCCAACTATCCTTTCCAGTCCTAATCTAACAAAACTCGATCCGTATACAAACCACCGATATCCATCTTCTATTAATACAATTCAGGCCTACCCTGATTTTAGCCTCTCTGAACCAGCAACAGCTCTCTACTTGTCTGCTCCAAATAGCCTTCCCATCCGCCTCCTAAATGCGCTCTCCTCGACTTCCACTCCGTTGAGTACCTATCCGCTCATTTCTCTCACCACAGAAGCCTACTTAACGCCAGCATCCATAACTTTTCCATCGAAATCAACTTTTCTTACGGGCACTGATAGCCTTATAGCGCTTTTTGACTTGTCGCGTAATGGCGAGGGACCAATCACGCGGCTGCCCACCATACCAAGCAAACGACATCGCATGAAAGGCGGTGGGGTCGGAATACGAGGTATAGTCTCTGCACTTGCCGTCCCCATAGAACAGAACAGTACTCTTGCGGCTGGGACTTGGACGCGCTGGATTGGCCTTTATGATTCTGGAGGTCTAGGAGGAACAGTTGCCACATGGAGTGTAGCCGAAGCTGCTGATGATGTTGCAGCAATCGGAGGCCGTGGTGTGAGCCAAGTCTTATGGAGTGCATGTGGGCGCTACTTGTGTGTAGCTGAGCGTATGAGCGACGGTGTATTGGTGTTCGATGTGAGAGTGACCGGAAAGTTACTTGCATGGATGAAAGGGAGAGAAGCACGCACAAATCAACGGCTGGGGCTGGATTTGTTCACCTCTAACTCAGGAATTGAGGTCTGGGCCGGAGGCACTGACGGCGTCGTGCGGATCTGGGAAGGTATTGGAAAAAATGAGGGACCGCTTCATAGGTCATGGGAATGGTTAGCTCATAACGGTAAGCATAAATATATCACAGTTAAGATGGCGAGAATGACCTAATCTGTGCTATAGACCCCATAACATCAACTGTTGTACATGCTTCTGGCACGGTCGTCGCAACTTGCTCCGGCCAGAGGTCATCTCCTGCTCTAAATTCTGAAATTAATGATAATTTAGAAGAACACGATGAGTTCTCAGGTGACGATACTCCATTTGGCACGGACTTTAAGATGCCTGATAACAGCCTCAAAATATGGAGCTTATAATTCCAATGTGTAGAGGCTTTCATATCACCTCAAGGGAAATCTAATGCGCAAGGTAGATACTCGTAGCTAAATTTGCATGATACCCTAAGGTGCTCCGTGCACTTCTTAACGATAAAAAGCTCCATCAATTGTTCCATCTGCTATCAATTAGCGCACTAACTCTGTGCATCACCCGCCTGCCAACAACTTGACCGAATCGTTCCATTCTCTGATTAGCATTCATCCTTACGAAACCAGCTAATCCAAGTATATTTTTCTGCATCAGGCTATCACTGTCCGAGATGAGGGGTGTCTTTAAATTTGAAATAATTGCTTGAGCTGCGAATGAATTGCAACCTGCCCTTCGTAAAAAGAGCTCCCAATGCGTCTCTTCTCGCAGTAAATTTGGGCCTTCAACATGGCAGTTAGAGATTATACCAGCTAGCCATTGAGCCAGAGTTGTTTCACCTCCGCTAACGTAGTGCACCAAGATAGTTGTATCTAAAGCCATAGCAAAGCCGTAAAACTCGTTGAATGCTAGGCAGTCACTGGCATCAAGAGCGGCAATGCGATCTTCAGTTCCACCTTCACTTACCAAGACGATCAGTTTCTCATAGCGTGTGCTAATTGAAGCGAGACGGGCACATATTTCGCTTTGAGATTTCTGACCTGGGAGAGGTTTCTGCTTGATTTTCTGAAGGTTAGTAATAATGACCCCTGTCGTCGGAGAAACAATAAAATCCGCTTCGCTTTCTAGCGGAGAGATTATTGGGGAACGGGCGACAGATCCACGGAGCCAAGCTGCTTTGTTATGAGAAGAAAAATCACGTTCCACTAAATTCAAACAAGGAAAAATGTCTTCGATTTTCTTTGTCAGTCGACGATTTATCATCATTTTTAAAGACACAATCAGATTTATTCGATGGTCTTTGCAAATTGATGGACCCAGTACTGCCTTTCTATGTTCAAAGTCCAAGTTGGATTGATTTGGAATCGATGTGTCAGGTTGTTGCGAAATCTTATTGTGTGAACTTTGGGACTTTGATACCACGGATTGAGAGATGAGATGAGTATTATCATCCAACCTCTTTTTTTTTGCTCCTCTAAGCTTAAGAAAGTTGTCCACGGCATTACTCGCAGAGAAAGATAATCCCGATAATAATTCGAACTCGCCTCCACGCTTTCGCGTGCTATTCTTTGATTTCTTGACAAGTTCAGAGGTCACTCTGCCAGTCTTCTCTGGTATCTTATTATGTACAGCAACATTATCCTCAATCAGAGATAATTTTTCCATCTCATTTTTTCTCTTTTCTATTCGCGGAGCTAGAACTGGGAGTCCATCTGCTTGGGTCGGACTAATCTCAATTTCGAACTCATCCCCCTCTTCTCTTGAAATTCTCAAACCGTCTGGCTTCCATACTGAGCCAAAGCTATCTATAATCCCAATTCCAGTTGTACTCGGGAGAAAAAAATCCCAAGCTGAATCATTTAAGTGAAGATCTTCTACAATGTTTACGGATAGGTCTCGTGGAAATGGATTCCACCTAAGTTTATGATCAAGGTTCGTTGAACCAGGCCATGAGAAATTGTCCATGCCAAATTTATTTTCTATATTTTGCCTTTGTAAAGACACTAACCTCGCTGGTTCATTGGTGATATTTCCGTATACTTCCCAGGGGGCGGGTCCCTTAGAGAAATCCATGATCGGAACATCGACCCGACAAGTGATATCAGCTTCCATCAGTATCTCTTGTTCGGCTCTTTGAGTCGCCTCTTCATGGGCTGGAAGGAAAGTATTCTCAAAGAGTTTACTTTCAAAAATTGGTGATTTTCGGTTGCAACTCGAGTAAAGATCGAATTCCTTAGCTACATCTTCGAGTCTGACAGATTCGGGGTAATTTAGTGCTGGTCGTCTAGGAGTTAATAATTCGTCAATTTTGAAACTTTCACGCTTAAGCCTTGGACTTTGTGCTAGAACTGGGCACTCTAAATTATCTATTGGAGCAAAAGGGAGATAAATATCACTTGTCACAACGTCATCGTTCCTAAAAAATGCTATCGAGTCAGGTAAGTTCGAGGTGAGTGTAACATGATTAAAAATCGCCGGCAAATCCTGGCGAAAAATCTCGGTCTCGAGATCTTTAAGATCTTGCTTTGTTGGAGATAAAGGATCCGATGAAATTGGAACTTGATAGACCGAATCTGAAGGGGAGGGCTGAAAAGGTTGAATCTGGTTATATACTGGCGATAATGGAGGTGTCACTGGATCTCTAGCAAAATTCTATAGCCTGTTTAGCATTTATTATGAAGTGTTTCGGTTTGCTGATGAACAGCCTACCTTTTTGTACACTTGCTGGCTCTCCCACATAGATGCAGCGTTTTCCATAGTCCATGATTCCTTCCTGTAGTGCTGTAAGACTGCTACTGCGTCTTTTGTCACACACAATTTATCTGTTTTGAGTTTCTCGATCAAGGCCAGACCAGAATCCCGAATCTGGGGAGACCAGGTAGGATCATCTTCCGCGTCCATCAGCACTTCGAGAGGTAATTTTATATCCCGAACCTTGAAGTCAAAATCTTCACGATTCCTGAAATTTCTACAGTCAGTCTCATGATCGCTGCGCAGTAAGGGCAGTTCAAGTTTCAATCCATGTATATGGCTCTTCTCATCGAGCAGAGAGATTAGCTGCGTCTCGACTTGGTCGAGATCTTCCGGTCGCAGAACGGACCGGAGCAAGATCGCGGCATTTTGGGACATCAATAATCGCTCCTCAATCCGTGGCTCAGGACCCCAGTCGAACGACATTGGTAGCTGTGTACTCTCAACTGCTGCTCTCTCGCTGTCTCGGAGACACTCGAGTTCGAGGAATCCACTGCGCTCTGCCCGATAGTCTCGTGCAAGGCCATGGGAACGTGCATACGCGAGCGGAGATAATTCGACGTCGTCGGAATCCTGCGATGGAGGCGGCATTCTTCTTTGCTAGCTTCGGGACCAAGGAGGATGTTGGATGTGATCCGTGTGTTGTGGTCTGGATCTCTACCAGTATCCTGTGATCGCGTTGATAAGTAGAGCACATATACACACAGAGATGACTTAAACATGTGTTAGATCCACTAAGCCGCCTAGATGACTCGACTGAAAGAATAAATAGGCTAACCGGCTTATATAGTCTCACGATGAACACATAGAAACTAGTAAGACGGGTTTAGTGTTCTCGGTCGAGAGGAGAAATATATAGGATTGTCGAGTTGCTACGGGGTGCCAGCTGGTGAGCCCAATCATCGCCTTACTAGCTTCATGGTTACTCACTTTACTCAAGAAAACAATGTAGAGAAATCCAGATTCGACGTCCGGAAATACCTACTGACCTTGAACTAGAGCACCTTCGAGAAAATATCACCAACAGAGACTAAATTAACGAGATATCATCCAGATTGATAGTAGAGAGACAGGATAAGTTTAAAATAGAAATGAAATGTTATATATGTACATGTAAATAGAATACGTGAAGAATGAGACGGATCTCTAGTCGATGAAGAGAGTTATCGGAACTCTCGATCTTCGCATGAGCCAATTTACTATTTTGGAAGAATATATTTTTCGTTCTTTTAGGTATATTTTACCCAGGCAACCTCGCCCGCCGTTTCTTGTAAGCAAAAATAATTGATCGACTTCGTCAGTAGCAATATTATTTTTGGCTTGAGATCGTGAAGCCTATATGTCCAGAGGCAGAATTAAACTTAACTGCTCAAAACTTTTTGATATACCTCGTCTATCCCCTTTTAAAACTTGACTAAAGAAATTTAATGCACAAAAGCCTGAACACCTTTACACCATATTTCAAAGCCAACCCATGGATAATGAAGGACAATCATAAACTAAAATCAGTTCTTCCTACCTATTTCCGAGCCAAATATTGCTAGGCGAAGGGCCGAATTGGTTAAGTTGCAGAGCCGTGATCATCTTTCTTGTTTCACCAACTTTACCAGCAACATTTAGGAGCCCGGCCTCGAAGTCTCGCAATACACCAGCAAGTTGCTCATAAGAAGATTCTTCGGGAACCGCACTACCGTTTTTTTTCGCGATAAGGGTGTTAATTTGTTGAGCACTGTTGAACTCGACACCACTCAAATGTTGTTCGATTTCAGAGAGATGTTTCTGATACGTAGTCAGTTTAGTACCAAGCTCATCGGCTGCTTGTGAGAAAAAGCCAACAATGTCTTCAGTTTCGCCATTACTTCGGTTGTTTGATAGCCTCGGCGACCACACTCCATGTGTGTGATATTGTGGTGGAAGCCTTAAGATGTCAATTGCAGCAAAGCTTAGCTTAGCTGCTTCAGCATCTGACTTGATTAGTTTTTGTACTGCAGATATGGATTGAATATCTGAATCTGCAGCACTATCGACACCGATCAATTTTCGCTGACAAAACTCGACATCAGTTGGGATCTGAGCAAGTTGTGAGTCGTGTGCAGGCATAATAGCGTCACAGTCATGTTTGAGCTGGATTTGGTTCTGAATCATAGTGTCCACGTCTATTATTTGCTTTTGGAGTTCTTCCTTGAGGTCATTATAACGCGTAGTCCCTCGAATATTCGAAGCATCAATCAGAACACCAGGAATACTCTGCTGTTGATTTGTAGATTTTCCGAGTGATAAGCCACCGGTTAATGTATTGCTCAAGAGGCCTGTGCTTTGAGTCGATTGTTGAGGCTGAGATGATTTAGTTGGGCTTGTAGAAGTACCACTTGTGAAGGTTAGATAAGATTACTGAAGCTAAGATTTATCTTACAATACACTTGAGCCAAATACACTTCCTGAACTTACGCCATTGGCTGATACTGTTGGAGCTGTCCCGAGGAGTCCACTCTGAGATGACTGCGTAGTAGCTGGTTGCGAGCTAGCAGTGCCAAAAATCCCTCCATTTTGAGGTTGACTTGTTGTCGCTGGTGTTGATCCGAATAGACCTTTAGATGCAGGTAGTGTAGATCCGAATATTCCTGTTGATTGCGGCTGTGAGCTTGCTGCTGCTGTTGATCCAAGTGAGCCTCCAGTTGTAGACAGCGTGGATCCAAATATTCCTGTTGTTTGTGGCTGAGAACTTGTTGCTGTTGATCCGGGTAGACCTCCAGTTGTAGACAGCGTGGATCCAAATATTCCTGTTGTTTGTGGCTGAGAACTTGTTGCTGTTGATCCAAATAGACCTCCAGTTGTAGGCTGTGTAGATCCTAACGTTCCACCTTGAAGCGCTGATGTTGTGATTGCCGGTTGGGCCGTACCAGATCCAATTAATCCGTTGCCAGGAGCTTGGGAGGTACCTAATAAGGCACTAGTCTGAGGAGCAGAAGTAGCGCCGCCAAAGACACTCTCAGTAGCGGGCTTATTAGTTATACTTCCAAACATTCTTTTTTATTTAGGGTTGACGGCGATGAGAGACTTGAAAGAACTTTGAGTAGATTAGTGTTTCCGACGTTTAGTACACGTATCTACCAAATAATACAATTAAATTTGTAAATCAGATTCACATATAAGTAATTCCTTTCACTGTATTGACGTCACGACAATGCGCGTTGAAAGCACGGGTTGACGCGATATCCTCTAAATCATCACCTGTCTGTTTGTAAGCGAATGTATCTATGCGCGTTCCTAACAAACTAATGAAATCTCACGTGTACCTCGCAGTCCCTCTAATACTCTGAAGAAAATTTAGACCGTGAAAATATTTGATATGGAAATAGATGAAGATGATGATTTCTATGCGCCAGACGAAACCATATTAGAACTTAAGACTGAACCTAATAATACTGAGCCTTCTAGCGAGGCGAAAGCAGAACAAGATGATGGAGGTTTAGAAGAAGGGGAAGAAGAAGACGATGAGGATTCGGGAGACTCTGTCTGTCCCGCAGTACCTTCGTATATGGTATCTAATCTTCTCATAGGATATAGACATCATCACAGAACGTAAAGATGGTACTAAAACTACCCCTACAACGCATGTGCAATCCTCACAAGCTTACCGAGAGATATATTAATGTATTGATAGACAGTCAAAGTTTATTGATACTCGAAATATCCCTCAGAGGAATGTCAGTGGCAAAGCCTCTGTCAAGCCTGTCTCCAAAAAGATACTGAGCAAAGGCACGACACCACAAGTGTCTAGCGCAGACTTACCCGGCATAGCAACTTCCAACATTGATATCGATGCCAAGCCTATATATGAGCCTGCTGGAAAGAGGATTACCCAGCTTAGTATTGACGAAGGTACAGCCACTTCTTCTACAACTTTACTACACTAACCGATACTACAAAGACCTTCCCGAAAATGAAAAACCATGGCGGCGGCCTGGCACAGATATCACTGACTATTTTAACTACGGATTTGATGAATTCACATGGGCTCTCTATGCAAGTAAGCAGGAGGCCGTGCGATCGGAATACAGTGCAGATAAGATTGCTCTCAATAGTAAGAAGCTGTTTGAGGACATGAACATGATGATGGCGATGGGCGCCATGCCACCGATGGTTCCTGGCGCTCCAGCAAGCAATCAAATGCCTGGCATGGAAGGCATAGACATGCAAACCATGTTACAGCATATGGTGGCGGCTGGAATTGATCCAACCCAAATGGATTCGACAGCTCTATTCGCTGCGATGCAAGGTAGCCAGAATACCGCTGGGGGCTCTACTGGGGGCCAAGGACCAAACCAAGTACAAGGATTTGGCGCACAACCAAATTTCGGTCAAACACAAAATCAATATGGTTTTGATCAAGGTATGACGAATACTACTGATAATCGGAATCGTGGAGGTAATTTTGGAAGAGGTCGTGGTAGACGTGGCTGGTGACTACAGCTGTAGACTTGTTTCTTGGAATTTCTCTGTAATTTTAAAAAGCTTTGTTTCGGTTTACCGAATCAGGAGTCCAGGAGTCTGGCCTTTTTCAAGTTGATTTATGAAGTTATCAGTCTATTTATCTGGTCGTTAATCCTGCTACACATGATCGCTTAGTTTCTGTCAGGTCTACAAGCCAAACTCAGTCAGATTAGCTTGGATTTCTTATAATGCTCAAAGAATTCACAAAAAAAATCTTACCCAACTCTATCGTCGTTCCCGAAAAAAGTTACATGGTGGAAAACTGGGTATTCTAATAATTCATCAAATTAGTTAAATCATTACTCAAGTTATCTACGCTGAATAGCATCTTGTGGAATTCAAATTCTTTCTTGATTTCTTTGACATAATTTGAGTTTTTTCGCATTAATTCTACTTCTTTCGTTTAGCGGCACAATAATAAGAGACAGAAAGAATCACGACGTTTTATATTCAAACCTCCCTCAATAAGACGTTGAACCATTTCTACTATTTTTTCTTTGAACTCGACATGATCCTTTGACATCTTTTAATACAATTTATTTACTAGCTGCACCTTTAAATTTAAATCTCTTGTCCTTTAGTGCCATAATGAACTACTCTCACAGACTGACAATCAAACCTACAAGTTATCTCTCTTGTACCGATGTATTTTGGACTCGGAAATTCACTTACACTCTAGGATTTCGAGTTTTAGAATCACGTGTTATATTAATAAGTTCTTTGTTGCTTTGTATTAGATCGTGCTTTCCTTTTTCAATGAGTTAAGGAGACTTATTTTATTTTGCTCTATGTGGGTAAACTCCACCGCAATCTCTATTATATCATTCCACAATAGCATTTTCTATCACTGACCCTCTGTAGTCACGACTTGACTCCTATCAAATTTAGCTACATGACTATTGTCAAGCCTTACCAAGCAAAATATAGGAAATCTCATCTTGTACCAGCCCTGATCTATTGCACCAGAAAACTCATTCAATTTACACGATCTAAACTCCTCACCATTTACTCAGACATAATGGCAGGTTGAGCAGATGTCCCTCGTATTAGTATTCGAACACTAAATATATCGAGACGGATACATTAAATATTCTCAAACAAAACTTTCTGCTCGTTGATTGCCAATATTTACACAGTCTTTGGCTACCTGCTCGAGCTTCTGTTACTTGGTACATAAAACGGTTAATTTTTCATCTACATCTACCTTAACCGAACCCTCGACTTCACTTTCAAATTTCTACTTCGACTCTAATTGATAACCTAGATACTATTCTATATCCCAAAAAACTTACTAACTACTTATTTAAAACTCTGTGAATATTCTCTATGGCTGATCTTCGTCATACCGATATGTCTAACCACTATGAATTTGAGCCACTGGATCCGGAGCCTACTGATAGTTTATATCAAAACGATGAAACACAAAATCATAGTACCAATGAAAATCAATTTAATGATTATTTCCACGAAAATAAAGGTCAAGTAGATTCACAGATACAAACTACCATAGGATACCTGGGTTATAATAACCGAAGCGAATGTGAATACGATGATCTTGATGCAGAAAATGATCACAAAGTCGAGGATGAAAATGAAAATCCTGAGGACAGAACTGGCAAAAAGGAAAACATCTATAAAGCCATTATTAAAGACCAAGAACATTATCAGTCTCTCTTACACAGTCGTATAACCGAGGAGCGTAATGAAGGCCTTCAAAAATATGTCGACACATTTCCAAAGGATCCAAATGTTCAACGTAGCTGGGTAAAGAGAATATTTGAAGCGATTCTTAACCTTGATGATATCATCGATAAAGAAACAAAGTATCACAATAGTTCATCTCAAGCTGCCCGAAGAGTCAGAGATGGATACTACCCTGAAATTGAGATCGAAAAGACAGCATGGAAGCTGATGGTAAGAACTTAACTTCATAATAGATAGCTGTACTCATGAAAAACAGTTAAATGCTCGTGATGCTCAGATCGGAGTACGTCTGATTGATAAATATCACGGAGTCAAAGTTGAGGATCCTGTTCGAGACGGAGTGGGAGTTTATCTCACTTGGGCTGATCGTATGGAAGCAATTATCAACACACTTCGTGTAAGCTTAACAGTCTATCTATCTATTTCAATGTCTGATCCAATCACTCACTAGGTCTCGAAAGCGGCGTGTAAACAGCTCATGGATCCTCACTACATTGATCGTGTCGTTGTCTGTCCTAACGCTGAGCGCCAAGTAAGCATAATTATCGTAGATTTCTGGTGCTAAATCTTTATAGATGAAAAAAAATAATAAGCGTATAAATACCGAGCGGGATATTCAAAACCAGCTAGGTCGCAAGTTGCTTGACCTCAAGGTTGTGCCGATAGATGAGGTTGAAAGAGAAGTTGAAAAGCTTCAAAACATCAAAGAAGCACATCGCTTAGCCATACCTTCAAAAACATCTCGGATTAAAAAAGAACTTAACAACGATAAGCTTCCTATTTTTGTAGCCACAAGGACTTTTCTGGAAGACCAAGAAAGACAAAATATTAGGAAGCGGAAAAAATCCACGCGTCAAAAATCACAAACAAGCTTTGCAGCAAGTGATGAGGATTTTGAGGAAATTGGATTTGTTCCTGAAAACGAGAAGGAAACATCTGACTGCATTGAAAAGCTTCATGATTCAAAGCGCCAACGACTCACCGGACTCCTGGATAACAATTTACCCACAATGATAGGATCGTCGACAGAAAAGTTGGTAGACTTTAACGACCACAGTACCATTATCGGTGGAATTCGTGTTCATTCTCCACAGTTCGACTCCAATTTTATTTCGACTGACAATAATACTTGTATGGTTGAAACATCATCAACTTTTGACCTTAACCAATACAATTCAGAAATTGGTAGATTTCAGATCAATCTATCAGTCCCTTTCCAATTCGGTCAGAATCTTGATATATTTCAACCCAATAATCCAATTTCCTTTTTACAGGACTCACCCACTGGATCCGTCTATTCGTCACACCAGTCTACAACTCAAGAGCCAAAAATTGCTAAGCATTATTCAGAGATTATCTGCAATCTACTATTGATAAATTCTAGCTTAGCCATACATTTTTCTCTACATGATCTTCGACTTTATGCCCATGCTTACAATTCGAAGTTCATCTTATCTCAATGGACACATCCTGCTCTAGGCTCAAGAATAGCCAGGGGCTGTTGCGTTCATGATGAAAACACGGGAGAGAAGTTTCACATTAGCCGTTTTTTTTCAAAACTTACTGGCATTGCTTGTGCTCGGAATGATGTCGATAAAAATTTAAATATTATTCCAGGAACTGAAATTACTCATGCTTTTGACACCGGAGGCGATCAGCTGATGGATCAGGCCCTTGGAATTGTAGAAAATCCCTGTGGGCGGTCATTTATTTCCTTCTCCCCTCGATAAGAAAATGTTTCTAAGACAGAGACCAATGCGGTTTTTGTTTTGCTATTTGATTTCTCCTAAATTCATAATTCGGGCCAGGAACCCGAATAAGAGCTTGGATTTCGTCTCTTTCTCGGGATGAGCATTATGGATAACCTGCATATACACTTCATGCACGAAACAATTTTAGCTTTGGAAAATCTCATGACGATATAAGAATATTAAAAACTAATAATTTGGAACTATTTTATCTATGCAGATATTAGAGTTCCGTCGTGACCTTCTCATAATCAAGTTAATACCAACGATCCTTAGCCTGCATAAAACAACAAATTTATGTGATTTTAGTAGAAGCAAGAAGTCTGCCCTATCTCGCTGCTAATCTTCTCACGTGTCAACTTGGTCCAGAACTACTGGGATTCTTCCTACCATTTTCTGTCGTGAAGCCCACCTATATTGGTGCAGATCATTTTCATCCATCATTTTCACAAATATTGGAGTTTTTTATCAGCCATTTGTATGCAAGCTGATGTTATTATCAGGATAAAAAGATTACATAGTCTACTAATGACTTTACATAAAAGATATTTAGCCTTAAGCTTATGCACCAAGAACTTCTCTATGCAATAGCTATAACCTATATGAGTTATTTTACATCATTGCAAAGTTCAAATCTACGATTCGCAATCTAAGAACATATAAAGCCTTGTCGAAGAGGACTTCACATGAGATGTTGCATTGGTAAAGAACCCCATCAAGCCCTATCATTTTTCTATAAATTTGATGTTAGTGTATGGAATCGCGATATACTCCCAATCAGCGTTTGTAATTTGGACTCCTTTTTGGCATCATCTGGTATAGAATTTATGTAGATATCTTATTAGATGCTTTGCCATACTGAGATAGATTGAATTCAGGTTAGTCATAAAACATGTAAGCTAATCCAGAGTAGATATAACATCAAGAATCTACACTATGTCGAGATATATAGACATCTTGATATTGAAGTGTGAGTTGGCATTTAAAAGACTATTCCTATTGGGGATGGTAGGTACTTGGAACTTCAAGTTCGGTGCTTCCCACTTTAAGTAATTTATTCATATCGTTAAGCTTGATGTGGTTGAGACGTCGATGAGGAGAACCACGGACTGTTTTGGTTTATGATGGTCCTGTACTTTGTTAATCTCCTACTAGCCCTATTTATGAGATTGATTTAGCCTTGACTTTGAACACGCCATCTTCCCCACATCCCTCAAAAAATCATTTCCTTTCCGGATCATTTGTCAGTGCTTCTCAGCAATATAATATCGATTTCGCTTTTCATTAGCGCCCACACAGGTGTCAACCATTTAGGAGTGAACCTGCAAGGGGAACGAGAGAACTATGTCTTCAAGTATATACGAAATTATCGATAAGACGACAAGGGTTAGCCATAAACCCTAACCTTACCAGTATACCCCTATTCACAGAACCAGACATCTTTCAATTCCAATTTCTTTTTTATACCTTAAAAGATATAGTACGGTAGTATTTCCATTGTAGCCTCCTGACGTCGTTTATATTCATAGTTTTAGAAGGGATCTAATTTATGAGTGAAGTGAAATCATTTTCGTTCTTCATGCCAGAAGAGCGTTTGGATGCACCAGAGGCTATAATTTTTAGTTGCTCCTTATTATAAATGTGAGGAGAGGAAGGACATGCTCACAGTAGGTATGAAGTATGACTGGTGGTGCACTTATTGTTACTTGAAAGATGATATGTATTGAAGATTAGACTGTTTCTGCTCACTCTGGAGATGAGATCGTTGCCTCAATTTTATATCCAAGTTCTATCACTCAATCTGTTACCCTGAGAATGTTCTAGTAATATGCTCTTAGTTCTCCATGATGCTAGAATATTCCTACCAAAGTATGCTAGAAGATTCTTCTGGTGACTAACTGGAATCTTCTAGAAGATCCTACAACTAACTCCTAACTGCTGTGCACAAGTACAATTTAGCCTATTATGACATCATACATCTGATATCACAACACTCCTGAGTCTTTGCAATTATAGCATGTGTAGTCCTTATCGTCAGAAACTCTGTAGTGCAATAAGGATCACGAAAGGGAGGTGATAAAGTGATTTTCGGTCTTAGGATGACGAATAGTACTGAGATAAGCGTGAAGAACTAAGAAAACGATCATCATATTGTATATAGGGAAGCAAGTAGTTAGAATCGTCTGAATTTAATTACTGTATTTGAGACTTTTGCCCTTATTGAAGGCATATATCTGACCATATTTTACAATCTTCAGGGGGCACGCGGTGAGTAGGTCTCGTTGTTACCCTAAAAGACAGATTGTAATATTGGCAAGACCTTTACACCGTCGAGGTCAAGTTGTTTTTAACGTTACTGAAATTGTGGAAAATTTGGAATCATCAGCGTTGGGCAGATTCTTTCCATTTGGGGTTAATATCAATTAAGTACATGTAATTTGATGTCGATGACGTAATGCCTACGTACTCAGGTAAGTTTATACTAGCGTGTCGCGAACAGCACGCACTTTCCCTTCTGACGCGCATCATATCATGGGGCCCAAAAGAGGATGAAACCGAACCCGTCGAACTTGCAGAACACGACCACAAGCCTTACCGAAGGGTTTGAAAGAAGTTAAACCAACTGTAAACATACATACTGATATGGGCTAGTAACTTCATCTTTGGCTAGAGAGGAAGACTAATAAGCATTTAGCGCATTATGGGTATGGCGGGGGAAATTTCTCGACCACGACCTACGGAGCTCAGGGTGGGGCAGATGGAGGAGGCTTTCTGGGAGGATCACAAATGGGAAGTCAGAATAGTTCTGGATCCAAGGTAAACTTAAACCCTCCAGGCATCAGTTTTCGGTTCTGATTCCACAGTCATATGGAAAAGACACTCTGAGGCCCGTCACTATCAAACAAATTACAGAAGCGTATGTCTCCGAGCTGAGCTCTAACGTATCACAATTTAATACTATAATAGCCCGCAATCTTACTCAGACGGCGAACAAAAGCCGGACCGTGAATTCAAAGTGGATGGTGTAGAAGCGACTCAGGTACTCCGATCATTTTCCATATTAGTGGCTGGCTCACCTTGGTCAGATTACAATTATCGGCCAAATCCAATCTATCTCGCCACAAGCAACCAATACCACGTATCAGCTTGACGACGGCACGGGGATTATTGATGTAAAACAATGGAGCGAAAGTGATGTGGATTCAGAACTAGGCTCCACAACCCCCAAAGAGAACGACTACCTTCGAGTCTGGGGTCGACTTAAAGTTTTCAATAATAAACGTCATATAGTTGCACACATGATCCGCATTGTGACCGACTATAACGAAGTTTGTTATCATCTACTGGAGGCGACCGCCATTCACTTATTTTTTACCCGCGGACCTCCCCCCTCAGCAGATATTATTAAAAACGAAGGCTCTGGAATGTTTGTCGATAAGTTAGGAGGCGGCAGCAACGCTTTAAATTCTATACCTCCTGTTCCAGCTGGGAAGAGACTTGCAGCTAATACGTCGCCGACTGCAAGAAAGATCTATGCTTTGCTGTTGGATCTACGAATTAATGAGGGCTTGCACGTCTCTGAAATCTCACAGAAGTTGGGAATACAGATCGCGGATGCCATAAAAGCGGGCGATGAGTTACTCGGGACGGGAGCTATTTACACCACGGTCGATGACGAGACCTGGGCGGTGCTAGAATACTAAAATTAGCCACAAAACGAAGTGAAAGATCAATAATTGTATAAGTCAATGGTCTGAAAAGAATCAGAGTATCACCAATTAATTGTAAAACACTTTTGTTGACAGCTGTAGGCATACAATTCACTTAAATACTAAGGATATGAATTTTGATATTCAAAGGTGATTTAATATAACATAAATAATGGTGCTGTCCCCCAATTAGCATCTTCCCAATACGACCCTATCCCGTTACTACGCAAAATACAAAAATTACAAAAATTACAATTCTTAATATGTTATTACCCTCTCGACTCAAACTCTTGTCAAAGCGACGCAAGTTCAACTGGCTGCTATTTCAGCCGATCTCGGATTAATCTATCTACAAATGCTTAACTCGGGTTAGGGTTGAGCTTTCTCTAGCCCCTTCTTCACCTCGATAGACATCATTGTAGCTCATCACCTGGGAGGCCTTTGGAAATCTCATCTCAGAATAGTTGAATTAAGAAAAGAAGCATGCATTTTTGGATTGAAGTATTCCCATTAAGATTCATGCGTAATGTGACCTCCACCTCACACAAGTCGTCAAACCAATTTCATTTTTGTCTTCCGGTCAGGTTTGAGGGTCAAAAATCTCGATCTGGTCAGCGGCTACTTGTATCTTATTTTCTTACGTCTTGAACTCCCATGGATCAAGTATTTGTAATTTGTGGAGAAGCTACTATTTCCTCGACTGATCGTTTAAATTCACAAGTGGTTAAGGAACAAAAGTTGAAATGACGTGATATCTGAAAGGGCATCCATAAAAGTTCTGTATATTCAAATCTAATGATTAGTCGGATTTTTGCAATTACAGAGGATTTTTTCTACTTGCAACACACTAACTACACTACCAGCAAGTAAAGAAATTTCAGGCAGCCGAGAGTTTGTATAAAGACAGACGACTAAAATATTTTTCAATGTGCTATATTTGATATTCAAAACTTCTACCGCAGCCAAGTAGGGCTCGTGGTTTAGTGGTATAATACTCCCTTAGCATATTCGAGTGGGAGTGGTCCGGGGTTCGATTCCCCGCGAGTCCAATTTTTGACTACTCGAAGAAGACATTGAAAAACACCGGTTGCATTCGATAATAATAGTCTGTTCCACATTTTGTTATGTCCTAGGATTGTCGTTTTGGCTTCAAACATAACGCCATAGACGAATCGTTGCGAAACCGGTAACGAGAATACACGATTAGCATTTGAGCGCGGGATCTACATAAATTATCGGCTACACTGATTGACGATCTTAATTACTACCTATTTAAGCATCAACGTGGGGGACGAAGACGGCGTTTCTACCTGTACGTGGTGTCCCCTACGAACCTGGAGTTTATCTTCAGAGCCAACAGAAACACGCATCACTTGGTCAAGAAGGAAAAGTCACCCACACAAGTTTCTGGAGCGTACCCAGCTCCCGTTATGGCGGTGATGGATTAGGCTAAGTTGGCTCCTTTTGCTACGATGAATTCTCACAGTTTACAGATATTCTGACATTATACTGTCTCCTGAGGAAAGAGC
>JAATOF010002902.1:0-10800 GCA_013170925.1 Podosphaera leucotricha | reverse complement strand
TGGCTTATTGTGAGTGATGGAGACACCACTCAGTGGATAATTTTGATTAGTAGAGCCCTTCGCCCTACCTCTCTGGAACAGTCGTGGGAGTTCGTAGAAAAAGTGCTGGGGATGGTGATGATGATACGAAGCCGACCGAAACCCGCGTGGATGAATGGGGATCCTGAAGGAAAAGAATGCAACTTTTCTTGGTTATCCCAGATATACGAGCATACTGAACTTTTACAGCCGACACCGCGAGAAGAAGAAGAGTTCGACTCCGCCAGCCTAATCATGATTGTGATTATACAAGTTAATAATGGGTATGGGTATCGGTCAGTGTATTATCACGTGACCCCAATACTGATCGCTTAGCCGAACCTTTCACTAACCCCACAAAGAAATTATTTTTCATTCAAGAGTTCCAGCCGCCATCTTCATCGAAACCTAAAAGCAGCAGCAGCAACACCGCCAAAATGGCCCCTCGATGCTATTCAAAGACTAGTCGTGTGCCCCGAAGACGTAAGTTTGAACCTTGAATACCCCTCGTTAATTACACGCAAAGCTAACACCATACAGCTTTCGAGTCTGCTCGTCTGTAAGTTGGCCACTGTATATGAGCTTGTCTCGATACATGTCACTAATTATGCGTCAGTGACTCCGAGCTTAAGCTTGTCGGAGAATATGGTCTTCGCAACAAACGCGAGGTTTGGCGTGTGCAGCTCACCCTGTCTAAGATCCGTCGTGCTGCTCGGTAATTTAACCATATTATTTCACTGAATCAATCTATTAACTATTCTACAGGCAATTGCTCACCCTCGAAGAAAAAGACCCAAAGCGATTATTCGAAGGAAATGCTCTCATTCGCCGGTTAGTACGTGTTGGCGTCCTCGATGAATCCCGCATGAAACTTGATTACGTGCTAGCACTTAAAATTGAGGATTTCCTGGAGCGCCGGCTGCAGACTTGTGTCTACAAATTAGGTCTTGCAAAGTCCATCCATCATGCCCGTGTTCTGATCCGTCAGAGACATATCCGAGTTGGAAAGCAAATAGTTAACGTTCCGTCATTTGTTGTTCGTCTTGACTCTCAAAAGCACGTAGATTTCGCTCTCAGCTCGCCGTTCGGTGGTGGACGCCCTGGTCGTGTTCGTAGAAAGAAGGCTGCAGCTGCTTCTAAAAAGGAAGGCGGAGAGGCTGAAGAAGAAGATGACGAATAGGAAACGCAAAAATAGAACCAATTCCACAAATATGGGATCGATAACAATCCATATCGGCGCCATAAGTCTTGTTTGCTGCTTCTTATTCAGCAGTTAAAAGCATGTCCTATTTCTACTAGGCGTTCACTAGGAATGCTAAATCATGAATTGTTTGATACTAGGTGTCTAAGCTTGATTTAATACGATGACTTACCACTCACACTACATATCTAACCTAAAATATTGATGAATCCTACGAAGTTTTCCCGAGAGAAATTTGATATTCGAACTATACTGTAAATTTATGACTATGTCATGAATCTTGTTTTAGTAAGAACGCTGACATGGGATCATTTTTATCGGCTCGTTTCTTTCTATACTCTTCCATCTCATCATCTGATGACCCCTTGACATCTTGAAATGCTCGCTTTTTTAAAACGGAATCCTTGTGAGGAATTTCTTCCTTAAGTTTCGGCAAAGGCTCTACAAATTTATCTTCTGGATACTCTAAATCCCGAAGCTTATTCGATTCCTCAAATGCAATTTTACCAACTGCGCCGGTACAATACGAATTTTTTATTATTGAGTGACAACAAGCGTATCCCCAGTTGAAATTCGACCACCAACTACCCCAAATTGATAAATGATTATTGATCAATACGTCCTCGGCATATTTCGATTTTGCGACTTTCTTGGGAATTCCCTTTACAGCTCCAGACGCATCATATTCCACATAATTTTCTGTTTCAGTAATGACAGTAACTTGAAGTTTTGAGGCCATAGAATTTTCTACAGCACCGTACTTCTCTTGCAATAGCTTTTTGTGCGACTGTCGCTTCGCTTCTGCGGCTTCCTTTTCTTTCTTTCGTTGATATTCCCCCGATGTAGGATTTGCTTGGAGATGTAGTTTAGTATCTCCTGATTTCTCTTGTGATTCCCATGCGTACTTCTGTGCTTTTTCAAACTCTGCTGCATCTCCAGAGGCTCTCATGAAGCCTTCCTCCGCAACCAAGGCGGCAGCAGTATCGGCGGTTGCTCCACTATCTACCATAGATCGGGTTTTGGGATCATACTTTGCCGAGTCGAGATCCAAATTAAGTAGATATTTCGCTGTGTCTTCTCGTATCCGTAATTGTCTAGTAGCTGTACTTTGCTGTCTCCCCATATCTGATTCTTCGGCATATTTGGCATCATCTTCACTATTGTCATTTTCATCATCTTTAGAGGCTTGCACTTTTTTTTTAAGTTCCTCAAGCTCAGCGTACTCATCAGTGACAGCCTTGTATTGTTTGGGATCATAACCATTCCACCTATCGCGCTTCGCATCCCAGCCCATTTTTACCTCCTGAATAATTTCATCAGCCTGGATATCTTTGCCGGTCCATTTGGCGCCTTTTGCACGAGGCCTGCTCAAGCATTCTTTGGTTCTATGTGTAATGGCTCCACAATTTTCACATGCGCCTTTTCGAAATTTGGTCGCTGCGGGACCGAGTTTCTTTCCTCGATCATACCATTTAGATTGTTCATACTGGGCTTTTTGCAAACGTTGATGCTCCAAGTAATCATTCTGATTGTCATCTTCGCCGATATAAAATGGCTTCTTAGCGATGAAAGCTGGGATATACTCATTCGCTTCTTTGCTTGCTGCTGAAGGAACATCAGGCTTGCGTGGTTGGGCTCCTGCTGGAGGCATGACGATATACTTCGTGTGTTGCCGATGATTCAGTAAACAGTCCTACAATGATTGTCAATTATACCTACCTACGCACGCTCCTAGCGCGTCGCGTCAGTACTTATTTTTATCAACCAAATCCCACCATCAATAACGACAAATCTCTTGGGTACATAAGATTATAGCGTACGCAATATGCCAGCGATGAAAGCTGGTCTCCCTGATCCTTGTTATCGATAACATGGACGAATTTCGATTCCGACTCAATGCCATTGATTACTATCAGGCGACACCCTCTAAATTTGACCCGATCCTGCGATCTGATGTCACACAATCGCAGCTACAAAAGGAGCCTAAAGTCCCTGTAATCCGGATATTTGGAGCAACTGAGACTGGGCAGAAAGTTTGTGCCCACGTTCACGGGGCATTACCCTACCTTTACGTCGAGTATGACGGGAGCTTAATGCCTGAAGATGGTGGGTTTGTCCACCCATCCGGACTAAATGCGTGTTCTTAAGAGCTGAATTGAGCCCAGTTGATACCTACATCCAAAATTTCCATCAAAGTATCGATCATGCATTGGCCGCTAGCTATCGCATCACATCAAACGATTACAAGTCTAAGTTTGTGGCGCGGATAACCCTTGTTAAAGGAATCCCATTTTATGGCTTTCATATTGGATACAAGTTCTTCTTGAAGATATACATGCTTAATCCCATGGTCATTACTCGATTGGCTGATATGTTACGCCAGGGTGCTGTCATGAAACAAGTATTCCAACCATTTGAGGCTCATCTACAATATCTTCTCCAGTGGATGATCGACTACAACTTATACGGCTGCGCTTATATAAATTGTCGTCGAATCATTTTCCGAGCCCCGATTCCTAATTTCGATGAAGTGGATAAACAATTTCACCTATGGCATGACTGCTCTATTCCACAAGATATGATAAGCAACGATGCTACCTTACAAAGAACTAGCTATTGTTCTATCGAAGTAGATATACGTGTTCAAGATATCATCAATCGCCACGATATAAAGCCGAGAGACCTTCATCACAATTTTGTTGAACGCTTAAAGCCCTTAACGCCCGCCAACAAACTCGTCCCTAGCCTTGCTTCTTTATGGAGAGAAGAAACTCGAAGGCGCAAAGCGCAAATGTCCGATCCTCTTCCTGGTAGTAGTCCTTTTTCACCAGATATAATGATGTCTCTCTCTTCTGGGCCTCGATTTTCACAACATGGTGGTTGGATCAAGGAGGATACCAATAGAGAAAAATTATTAGAGCTCATCCGGGAAGAAAAATCCGAGAATAATGAAATTTCTGTAACTTTTGATAATTTCGTAAAGCCAATTCCATTAGGAGAAACTATAAAAACGGCTTTAGAATCAGTCGAAGATTTATTCACCGATGATCTCCGATCAGTCTCTAGGCTTAGTTGTTCAAAAAATATTGATGCAGATAATATAGAAACTTTCGAAGTAGATGAGAGGCAGCTCTCAGGTGGGATCGAAGGCGGCATTGAAATATTCGGCAAATCTGACAACGATATGCCGAAAGCAAGGTTTTCTCAATTATCCAACGCGAATGTTGTCTACAAGCAACGTAATACCTCTTTATCAAGCAAAACCCACGTTCCTGTCTATCTTTCTCAAGCTAGGCCGTATACCCTACATGATAGAGATGGCAAGTGCATTGACCTCAATTGTCCAATCAAACCGCCAATTTCACCAGACTCACCCAGTCCGGTGACAGTTGATCAGCTTTCCAAACAGCAAACTCTTTTCGTGGGCTCTACGATAGAGCGCGAAACACCTCGGAACTTTAAACGAAGTAGATCTAATTCACTTTCTGAAAAAATTAGTAAGCGGCAGCGTATCTTACTCATTCAGGGATCTCGGCGGCCTAAGATCAATAAAGACTTAGAATGCTTGACTATTCCTGACTTATCATCTGAGTTCATCATGAATAATGATGCATCTAAGTTGTATGTAAATGTAGATCAAACGGAAATAACACTTTCAAATAGGCATACGAAAGATGAAAATTTTACTCTAAGCCCTCTGGTTCAAAAAAAGTCAAAGTCGACTGCTGCGAAAGTAAAGCTTCGTGAGAAGCCTCTTCAATTTCCTATTGTGAAAGATCCCTATCGTACGAGTACAAGCTTCAAAATAAATCATAAAATCAACCCTCAAGATGTTCTTCCTTTCAGATCTCGCCCCGTTCTTTCTAACCTTTGTTTTAAATCGCCGCAAGCATCAAAATTTCCACAAGTTGCAGGCTCGAGTAGCAGTCCTCCATCGCCGAACAGAAATGTTATCTCAATAATTGACAGCATGAGGGAGAGATTTAGTACTTCTCGGCTCCGTGTACTACTTACACGCTCTGAATTAGCTCCATCCAAGTCAGAGATTATGACAACAATGCAGAAGTTTAAACTTGTACCATGTATTTATCAAGATGCATACTACAGTGATGAGCTAGACGTCCCAGAAAACATTAGAGAATGGGCTGGAAGAGAGTTTAAGCTCGAAAGCTTATCTGTTCCCTTTTTGCCTGAGTTTGATCCTAATAGTAACTCACAAGAAAGGTTCAAGAGGCGCGAAACTGTTTTTTCTACTCGGTTAAAGGACGAAAGCTTTTACAAGGAATGTCGGCACTTGTGTGGATTGCGTAGCTGGTCTATAGCGATGCCTCCCCCGACATACCATGAAGTCCTTGAGTGGTCGCGTTTGGAGCAAATGTCAAGAAATAAAATCGAAACTCAAAACAGTCTTGTCAAAACAATTGTCACGCCACAGGTTAAAAAGAAACTTTCACAGATCGAAGGTCCTACCCAAAAAAATAAATATGGCTTCAAATACTCTCAACACCAGCAGGCTGTCGGTGTAAAAAGTGAGGCTCAGTTCATGAGTATTATGAGCCTCGAGATTCATGTTAACACAAGAGGAAGTTTAGCACCAAATCCAGAGGAAGATGAAGTTCACTGCCTCTTTTGGTGCTTGATGATGGACAAAATGAACTCTCCCGATACAAATGCCTCTTCTAATCGACGCCTTGGAATAATTGTCCTGTCAGAGGATGGACAAGTTGCTCAAAAAATTTCTAAGCTAGTTCCAATCGAGGTATTGGAAGAGACTTCGGAACTCGACGTCATGGTTCGGATGGTCGGAATTGTTCGAGATCATGACCCGGATATTTTAACAGGCTACGAAGTCCACGGTAGCTCATGGGGATACCTGATGCAGCGCGCTCGCTTAAAATATGATTATGATCTTTGCGAAGAGTTCTCCAGGGTTAAAAAAAGTCCTGGTAGATTTGGCAAGGATGCTGATAAATGGGGCTCAAAGCATACCTCTAATATTAATATTATAGGTAGACACGTAATCAACATTTGGCGTACAATGCGTAATGAGCTCAATCTCCTTCAATATACCATGGAAAATGTCGTGTTCCATCTATTACATCGACGTATTCCCCACTTCGCATGGGCTGACTTGACGAGATGGTTTATGGAGCATAAAGCTCGAAATTTGAACATCGTAATTAATTATTACTTAACTCGCGTTGAGCTGAATTTGGAGATCCTTGACCGTAATGAACTTATTGAGAGAACGTGTGAACAAGCCCGTTTGTTGGGTGTTGACTTCTTCTCTGTCATTTCTCGTGGCTCTCAGTTTAAAGTCGAATCGCTCATGTTCCGCATTGCGAAGCCTGAAAACTTTATCATTGTTTCTCCTAGTAGAAAGCAAGTCGGTAGCCAGAACGCACTCGAGTGCCTTCCATTGGTGATGGAGCCACAAAGTGCCTTCTATAATTCTCCACTGTTAGTTCTCGATTTCCAGAGTCTATATCCGAGCGTTATGATTGCATATAATTATTGCTACTCCACCTTCCTCGGGCGTGTTAACAACTGGCGAGGTACAAACAAAATGGGCTTCAGTGATTTGAAGAGACAAAAACGACTTCTTGAGCTCCTCAAGGATTACGTTATTTTCTCTCCTAATGGAATGATGTATGTGAAACCAGAGATAAGGAAATCTCTCTTGTCGAAAATGTTGGGCGAAATTCTGGAGACTCGGGTCATGATAAAGAGTAGTATGAAAAGAGAAAAAAACGACAAGGCACTTCAAAGACTTCTAAATAACAGGCAGCTTGCTCTTAAACTTATAGCAAATGTGACCTACGGATATACATCGGCATCATTTTCGGGCAGAATGCCATGTTCTGAAATTGCAGATAGTATCGTGCAGACAGGGCGTGAGACGCTCGAGAGAGCTATTGCTCTTATTCATTCAGTCAAGAAATGGGATGCAGAGGTTGTTTATGGTGATACTGATAGTCTGTTTGTCTATTTGAAAGGCCGTTCCAAAGATCAAGCTTTTGATATTGGAGAAGAGATTGCACAAACCGTGACAAATATGAGTCCTCGGCCCATCAAACTCAAATTTGAAAAAGTCTACCTACCCTGTGTTTTAATAGCCAAGAAGCGCTACGTCGGTTTTAAGTATGAGAATCGAAATCAGGTCGAACCAGAATTTGATGCAAAGGGTATCGAAACGGTTCGCCGTGATGGCACACCAGCAGAACAAAAAATTGAGGAGAGAGCCCTCAAAATCTTGCTCCGCACGTCCGACCTTAGTCAGGTCAAGAAATATTTCCAAAGTCAGTGTGAAAAGATTATGAAAGGCTCCGTCTCAATTCAGGATTTCTGTTTTGCGAAAGAAGTTAAGCTAGGAACGTACAGTGACAAGGGTCTAGCGCCTCCTGGTGCTCTAATAAGCACAAAAAAAATGCTTGAAGGCTCCAAGAGTGAGCCTCAATATGGTGAGCGTGTTCCTTATGTTGTGATCGCAGGAGCTCCAGGATCTCGGTTGATTGATCGTTGTGTGGACCCAGAGGTACTTTTACAAAACAGCTACAACGAACTCGATTCGGAGTATTACATCTCGAAAAACCTGATTCCTCCCCTCGAAAGAATCTTCAATCTAACTGGAGCCAACGTCCGTAGCTGGTTTGAAGAAATGCCCAAGATTCAGCGAGCTCGCCGCGTCGATGTTGGGGACCTCTCCTCGAATGAACTCGTGTTGAACAAAAAGACGATGGAATCCTACATGCGCTCTTCCTCGTGTCTCGTCTGCCGCGAGAAAATTGAGGATGGAGGGTCTGTTTGTTCGGAGTGCATAGCAGATTTACCTCGATCCCTTTTTTCCTTGCGGCAACGACTCCGGGCGGCTGAGGCAAAGTTTGTTGATCTCCAAAGAATCTGTCAAAGCTGCTCACAACTAGCACCCCTTGACGAAGTGCGGTGCGACAGCAAGGACTGTGCAGTCTTCTACACAAGACGACGGCACGAGGCGCATTTGAAAAGTGAAAAGAACCTCATTGAACCCTTGATGCATGATTTGGCCGAACGTAGTATCCATGGCGCAGATATAGAGTGGTAATGAATTGAATTGTAATATAAATGTATTCAAAGGCATTTTTTGGAAACAATACTGTTTCTGTGACATACACAGTGAGATGTCTTTAATTCTCGCGCTTTTTCACTTCGCTCAGTCACTACCCTGAAATTTCTTACCTATTGTCTCCATATGAATCAATCTGAACATAACCACTCTAGACATTGAGATCACGGCCGACTCGCTGGACAACTTAGTATAGTTTGTCGTCACTACTTACCCATTATGCGCATGCCTAGCTTGGTCACAAACTAATCCGTAACTCCGTGAGGTATAACTTTTAGAAAATGATGTAAATCCTGATATCCGGCCAACCAATTGACGGAACGCAGCATCAGACATGGGAGAAGAAGTGTACACCCGATTGATCTCACAACGCATTTCGCCTGGAACAAAACGAGCTGATTGTTCACTGCGCTTTGAAAACTGAACATCCTCACCGCTCTCTTGGGTTTTCCCACGACATTCGCGACTCGCTCATCATCCATTGGGGATATGTTGATGCAACCGCGAAAATCCGGGAACTCCCATCAAGAGCAGGCGTTAACTTATCACTCCTCCAACGCCAGCTGATGTTCATGCAAGTATTCAAATGTTCAAGGGCAAAAATGAACTACCACGGGGTACTAATCTAGTCATGCGGAGAGCTGCAAGCCTGGCTATAAACTGAACTTTTTTGATCGCTTCACTATTCGAAAATTGAATGTTCGACCTTCTTTATTTAGAAACTAATCAATTTTCATCGTTAACAAGTCGTATAGTCCAACTCTAAAATGGGTGGGCAGGCCTCTATTAGTTTACCAGTCTAAGAAAAGTAACAAACATGCAGTCATCGAAGTATAAAGTTTGACCACAATCTCTACCGCGTTATTATTTTCAAATCGAATTGGTCAGCGGGATGTTGGTTTAAGATAGAGGGCCTGGAAATGTCGCACTTTTTCTGTCAACAACAGATGAAAGATTTACAAATTTACAAATCATTACGTTATTAAAACGCTTCTTGGCTTTGAGAATTAAGTACGATTAAACAAGAGAGATCCTTGGATAACTTCAAATTTTCTGTTTACCATTCGAAGTAACTCGAAATACTTTATGACTCTTGCGGCCTAAGACAACGTCCCAAGATGGGTACCAAAATTTGCGATCACATGATTAACCACAGGAGCAGGAAACTATCCCACTATTGTGTCCGTCCAGTGGAGAAAAACCTCGCTTCAGGAGGTCTATCCCTACTAGTTTTAAAAATAACTGAAGCTCAGAATGTTTGCCTGAACTAGCAGACATTTTGATTGAGTGCCTGCTTAACTGATGACCATTTACCTATGCCCTCGTAGCTATAGACCGACACAAAAGAGATTGGGTTACTCGAAAAATCTGTAAGCCAAGTTTCAATTTGAGAAGCCTTTTGGACTAACTAACAAATAAAGGTTGGGGAAGAAGTTGAAATCATTTGTGTAATAGAAAAGCTGAGGAAAGATATCGGCTGAATGTTTTGAGGATGTATTTCAGGGACAGAGCAAGGTGCCAGCCTTTTCTGGGAGAAAGAATGAGTGATTATCACGTCAGATACCTACTCCCAGAGAATAGTGTCACTCATACATAGCATGGTTTCGATGAAACCACAGCTTTCTACAATGCAGGACAACGCTTCTGCGGTCACAATCAACGAATTAAGGGAGAGATCTATCACCACAACCAACTGCCCACCATTCTCTCCCGACCGCATCCCAATCGAGCACGTATGGGGTAGTATGAAGGACTATACACAGTAACACTATCCAAGCTTGTATGGGGAAGACAGCGACTTCATGACAAATTTCGAGATATGGTGAGGGAAGCTAGGGATGATGCCACAAAGCCTGAAAATTTGGAAAAGCTCGTTAGAAGCATGCATAAAAGATGTGAGGCCGTAATACGTGCTAGAGGGGGGGCCGATTAAATTTTAGGAAAACTTGTAATCGCGGGGCTTACTTACTTGCCCCCGCTCATCTTAACTCATCTTATGATCGGGGCACCAGCAAAATTAAACTCACCATTCAAATATTACTATTGGAGATACACAAGGAAGTCAAATTCTTCAAAATTTTACAATTGTTATATTCAGATGTCTAAAATTCAGAATCAGTAATTTTATTATGTATTTTCCAAGTGTGGGAACTATATTGTGGATGCCAAAAATGAGCAAAAACACTATTAGTATAATTTCATGAATTAAGCTGCTTCCGCTCTGAGTTTACAAAACCAGCACACAACCTTCTAGTTTATTGTAATAAATTCAATATTCCCTTTCTACAGGTGGAATAAATTTAAACTTATTAACTTTTTGAGCATGAAGTATGGTTTTCATGCATTAGAATTTCAGGAAATATTACTCAATTTTTGCCCCCACAACGTAGCTCCCACACTAGGAAAATACATAAAAAAATTACTGATTCTGAATTTTAGACATCTGAATATAACAATTGTAAAATTTTGAAGAATTTGA
>JAATOF010002888.1:0-10897 GCA_013170925.1 Podosphaera leucotricha | reverse complement strand
GCAGCAGACATAGCAGCAGCTGCTGCTGCGACTTCGGTATCGAAAGGGGTGACAGAGAGATCAATAGGTCTACTCTCCTCATAGACGATGCGTCCGGCTTGGTGTATTACTACCCCGCGACAAGCACTTAGATTTAGACCTGCCTGACTGAGGATAGAGTAGCGATTGTTATGGAGGTAATATGATACAATATTATTTATATTTTTATCACGTGAATTTTTATGGCTATTTAGCCGTTCCCTGAACATAACTTGGAATGGAAAAGGTGCAGGAAGTACTCATGTTCAATGTAGCAATTTATTAGAGAAATTTCGAAGGACGAGAAGAACATTTTACATTGATAGATCTATGTCTCCTGTTGTTTTAAAGGGGGTAGTCCAAAATTTTCTAAAATGTATTTTTAAATTAAATTCGCATTCAATTGGAAAGTTTGAAGTGGGGGTATTAACAGGGGGCGGGGTACAGTTGCCGAAAAGATGGTGATTGAATACCGGTTCCCTAACAGAGATAGTAAAAATATCTGTCCTGTACAGGCAGCTGAATATCTGCTTTCACCAACAACCTAATTTTAGTTTGGGCATATTATATTACCACGCAGCTATGAAATTCCCTGAATTGTCTTCGTCAACAACAAACGGAATTCCATTTATACCTCTTAGTTACAATCCAGCTGACTCACAAACATCTGCACTTCGACTCATTCTTACATTGCGCCCAGATTGGAAGGATGGTAAAATTGAGCTTATTCGCTTTACAGACGGTATAACAAATACCTTGTTGAAGGTTGTAAACAAGCTGCCAGGAATTTCGGCAGAAGAAATAGATAATGAAGCTATTTTATTGAGGGGATATGGTCGAGGAACAGATGTTTTGATTGACCGAGAACGAGAAGCACAGAATCATGAGGTGCTTATGCAACACAACCTAGCACCAAAACTACTTGCACGATTCCAGAATGGAATGCTATATCGATTTTTGCGGGGTTCAGTGACATCTCCAGCCGACTTGAGAAGACGAGATATATGGCTTGCCGTTGCAAGACGACTTGCAGAGTGGCACGCAGTGGTTCCTTGTATTTCAAAAACCTTAGAAAATCCATCGAGGCTTACCACCAGTCACAAAGATATTAGTATACCTCTCAGTGTTAATCAACCTCCAAATTCCTTGCAACTGTGTGGAACAGATAAAAATACCCAAGATGGCGCTGGCGCTACAAAACCTATACCAAATATTTGGACAGTAATGCAAAAATGGATTAATGCTCTTCCTACCGCAAGTGAGACTGAAAAAACTCGGCAGGCAAATCTTCAAAAGGAATTGACTCAAATAATTTCGGAATTTAGCCACCGTCCAGGTCTCGGAGAAAATGGTGTATGTATGGTATCTCCTTTAGAGCTATTTACACAATAATTTCAGATGAGATCCACCTTGCCCAACCCTTACCATGATAAGCATGAAGGCTAACTCGAAAAGCTCGTGTTTGCCCATTGCGACCTGTTAAGTGGAAACATTATCATTCAGCCACGCACAACAATAGATGCCAATGCGCCATTGACAGTAAGCTTCATTGATTTTGAATATGCAACTCCTTCACCAGCAGCATTTGACATAGCAAATCATTTTGCTGAATGGGGAGGATTTGAATGTGACCACTCCAAGCTTCCTACTAAATCCCAACGAATAGACTTCATCAATGAATATATAAGCAGCTACTTCCGCCACTTTCAACAAGAAGTATCCTTGGAAAAACAGGAAGCTGAGGCTCATCGATTATTTATTGAAGTTGACATCTATAGAGGAGTTCCCGGATTCTATTGGGGCATATGGGCACTAATTCAGGCTACTATTTCCCAGATCGACTTTGATTATGCATCTTATGCAGAGTTAAGACTGAGCGAATATTGGGCATGGAAGGCTCAAAATGACGGATCTAATGCGGCCTCTAACAAACCAATGTCTCTTCGTGAGACTAGGTGGGCACAAGACTCATGAATTTCCTATAGATGAGTTTCTGACCTTACTACTTGTCTAAAGGGTTGTTATGATGACTTCCTATGGAAATAACTCAAAAATTTGAGAATCATCATTTAGTTCACTCGGAAAAAGTTTTAACTCCATTGTAAGGATAATGAATTACCTTTAACTGTGCGTTAAATAGAGATCTTACGATCATCGCCACACAAAAGTGAGCAGTATTCAATGCTCCCAAACCAGAATTTTAATCGGGATTGGTGAAGTAAAATAAATTAAGGTAGCCAAAATTGAATTTCAACAAAAAGAATGGAGGAAGGTTGCCTTTTAGTTCGTCTGGCCGGAAGAGCAGGACTCTTTGATCTTTGAAAAAAATCGCTTTCTAATGTCCAACTCCATATTGTGCCCTCTTTTTGATTATGTAAGGCCCAAGCAAGTAAAGATATTACATCTTAGGAACTAAAATATACTATCTAAATCAAGTGTCCCACAAATCCGAGTGTTTCTAACTTGGAAGCTTACAACAAGCCAACAGCTTGTTGAAATGGCTCAAATTAATACAGTTACGCTTTAACGTACAACAACTATGATTGTAGAGTTTGTTTGGCCTTATGCACTTCACTAGAAGATGGCTCGACGATGATCATTAGTCCGTAAGGCGGGTTTTCGAAGGGTAATCGAATATTTAATATTTGTACCACTCACACTCACGACTGTCCCAATTAGCATCGAAATTGATTGTATAGGCTTCTGGTACGCAAGCCTTTTCTTTCTTACTTGCTCCCACAGTCCCCTACCCTCTGAGTTGGAAATTTTAGAAACGCCCAAGTCATCTTTCTGACTTATCTCATTTGTGGTGAATTGGGTTAAGACCTAGTTGTTAGGCAGGTCAATCTAATAATTTTATACGTGTGCATGTATTTCTAGTTTTAAGAATCCTTTTTCTGTAGCTTGAACGGTGGGCTGAGAATCAAAATTGTAGTTCAAATCGCCCAACCAGTAAAAGGCATATTTTGCAAAAGATACAATTTCTCTATACTGAGAATCGTTCTGGGCTTTGTTCATGCCTGGAATTATTGCAGGATATTTCGCGTTGTTTGAGAGGTGATAGCTGGGCCACAGAAATTATACCCATCGTTATACATGTACATATACTCCCTTAGCATATTGATTTGAGGCCAATGTAAGACTTAGAATCCTATAATTTGATAGCTCAAAATAATTTCGTTATAAATTTAAATAATTAAAAACTGATGTCCTCAAATATCCCCCGCCACTACGATAAGAGTCGATTACCATGACTGTCAGCAAAACGGTAATTGACCAGGGCGAGGGTCGAACTCGCGACCAACAGCGTTCTCAAGAATGTAAAGCTGGTGTGATAACCGCTACACCACCCGGCCTGTGGCTTTCGTAAAGTAATACATTACATAATCTAATAAATTTTTCTCGAGTTTGACGCGACCGCCAAGCAATTATTACAGTTATAAAATGGGCGGCGAGCGATCTGCACTTTAAGCTTTTTCCTGTCTTTCTCTGGCCTACGCGAGATTTGATCGTAGTACGTTCAATACTCCGGCCATTTTGGATGCAAAATCGTTACCTCCAGCAATTTGTTCCCTAAGATGTTTTGAAGGTGTTCTTGAGACTAGCCGTGGAAGTCCAAAACTCAAGCGTGGGTGGAAACCTTTGTTAGCAAAGACTGGAGAGACTTGGGTTGAAGCGTTGACTGCATTATTAGCCGCAAATTCAGCCATTGGTAACCACTCATAGACATCTTCTTGGAAGTAATCAGTATACTGCCTAAGGTACTGTTCCATGAATGCATTAGCATTCTCCGTTTGGCCGTCAGTCTCGAGATGATAGGATGTGGAGAATGACACATTTATTTGTAACCGGTGGCAAACTGCTTTCCTGAATTATGCAATAAAAAGTGGTCCGCGGTCAGAAACGATAGTCGCATAGTCCGTGTACTCGCCAGACACCGCGGACAAAGAGTTTAGCTAAATCTTTTGCTTTCATTTTTGTGTGACAGGGTATATAATGACGTTCTTTGGTTAAGCGTTCGATAATCACCATGATGCAATTAAAATTATTAAATTCAATCAAGGGACCGATAAAGTCCACTGAAATATCAAGCCAGCGCTGGTCGGGAAGAGGTAGGAGTTTGAGAGTTCCTTGGTATCTCAGTCGAGAGACTTTATTCCGTATAAAATTATGGCAGTTTCTAACAAATTGGGCGGTTTATTGGGATAGATTTGGCCACCAGTAATGATCTGAAATAGCTTGGTACAATGCATTTTTTCCTGGGTGACCTTCTCACAGCTGTCGTGGATATTTTGTATGAGGAGTAGTCTCAATTCATTATCAGGGACGTATATTCTATCACGAAAGTAAAGGCGACCTTCACGAAATTCACATTCTGATAGGGAAATCTCTTTTGAATGTGAAGCACCTTCAGGCTTGGTTAACTCTGTAACTACTTCAGCCAGCCACTTGTCTTTCTTGTCTGTATATCATTCCTCAATTAGTCGGGCGATCTTACAATCTAGAGGCTCCTCCTTGGGCTTATGAACGATTGCTAAGGAGAGATATGAGGCGTTGCAGATGGGGTTTGGCAGATTTTCATTTTTTTTCTGAAGGTCTTGAATAATAGATTGATGAAGCTTATGAGATGGAAGGAGAACTTGATTTTAATGAAGTAATCGTGGGTCAGAGCTATTTTTTGGGAGGTCCTATGACCGTCGAGTAAGAGAGTCGGCTTTGACGTTGTCCTTCCCTGGTCGAGACTTTATGACGAAGTCGAATTGAGACAGAAAATCACTCCAGCGGACCTGCCGGCGTGAGAGTTCTTTTGTGGTCATGAAGTATTCGAGATTATGGTGGTCGGCGAGGACAGTGATCGGATAGTATGAACCTTGGAGCTCGGATCTCCATCCCTCAAAGCATCGGACAATAGCCAACAGTTCTTTGTCGTAGATTTCGTAATTGCACTCCGAGTTCTCAATTTTTTGCACATAAGCGCAACTGGGTGGAGCTCGCCGTTGTCGTCCTTTTGGGATAAAATGCCTGCTGAAACAAAATCGGATGAGTCCACTTCAACAAAGATTTCTTTTGAGGCATTGAAGTGGCGTAGAACTGGGGCTGATATAAATGAATTTCTGAGGAACTGGAAAGCGTTTTGGCATGCTTCCTACCAGACGAATTTAATATCTCTACAAGTAAGGGCGACAAGAGGCCTAACAATTTTTCAAAAGTCTTTGATGAACCTTCGGTAAAAATTCGAGAATCCTAGGAAGCCTTGAACGTCTTTTAGGCAAGAGGGAGACTCCTAGTCCACTATGCACTGAATCTTTTTTGGGTCCATCTTAACGCCAGTCAGTGGTGGAGATAATCATGCCGAGGTATGTGACCTCCTGGACTTCAAATTCGCTTTTTTTTATATCGCAGTGTAACCCTGCATCTTGTAGCGCTTGTAATACTGTATTGACGTGGGTGTGATGTGTAAGAAGGTCATCGGAGTAGATCCAAATATCGTCGATATAAGCGGTACAGAAAATGTCTAGATAAGGTCGTAGGATCTCGTTGATGCGGGCTTGGAAAGTGGCCGGTGCATTTGACAGTCCAAAGGGCATGACAAGAGTCTCGAAAAAACCAAATCCTATGTTGAGCGCTGTCACTCATTCTTGGCCTTCTGCGGTTCGAATATGGTTAAAAGCCGCGATAATGTCTAGTTTGGTGTAGAATTTTGCATTACTGAGCCTAGGTAGTGTTTCTTGTAGCAGGGGGGGAGAGTACCGGTTTTTGATTGTAATGGCGTTCAAGCCGCGGTAGTCAACACAGAAACGGAGACCACCTCCTGGTTTTTTGACAAAGAGTACTGGTGCTGCTACTGGGAATTTGCTGGCACGTATAAAGCCTTTATCCAGTTGTTCATTGAGTTCTTCAATGGACATATTGTATAAGGGGCCATGAGGTGGTGTTGTGCCCGGTTTGAGTTCGATTTTGTGATCACAGGACCGGTGTGGTGGGAGTATGTCTACGCCCTTATAATCGAAAACTGCTAGGTGTTGATGGTAATGAAGAGGGAGTTTTTTGGAAGGGTCGGGATGATCTTTAGTTTGGAGAGACTTGAATGTCTTCTAGAGAGAAGCCAGATAAGTGCATGTCGGTGGCTGTTTTTTGCCTTTGCGAATTTTTAGGGTAGTCTTCTATTTGGCAGCACAGCTCTCGTTGCATTTTTTGGATAGGGGTGAGATTTGTTGGTGTTTGAAAAGGCGGTTGAATTGTTGGCGAGGGGGTAGAGATAGCTCCTACTTCTTTGAGTCCTGTATCAACTTCGTACGGGGATAACGAAAATATCTCAACACCTTTTTGTTTGATAGTGTCTGGAAAGCTGCAGCTCCGACCTTCCTTTGTCGTCCATTGCTTTGCTCTTTACTGGTTAAAGTTATGTGGTCGATTGGGCAGGGAGGCAATTTTCTATTTTCTTTACATTAGTACGAAATAAAATTTACAACGTCCTTTGACCAGTCAATAGCGGGGTCGTGCTTTCTGAGCCATTTACGCCCAAGAATAAGGTCATATTTGCCAATATTTGTGAGGAATAATGTGATGGTCTCTTTGTGGCCAAAGATGTCAAGATGAATAGTTGTTGAATGAGTAATGTGGGTTGCTAGTTTTCCATCCGCTAGATAGAGTTGGTGGGACTGTGATAGGGAATTTATGGGGAGGCCTTTTTTTTGCGCAGAGTTAAAGTCATAGAATACGTCAGTAGCACCGCAATCTAAAAACGCTAGGGTCTGGATGCTTATTTTATTTAATGCTATAGTACAGGATAGTAGGAGGTGATCGTTGTGTGGGGTTAAATGTGACAATATTTGTGATGTTTTCTCCTTGTTGATACACTTGACTTCTATATTACGTACGTTCGTATTCTTCTGTGACTTACTCTCTTCGAGTCCCTGATAGCTACTGTTATCAGAGACTAGGCTTTTCCCTCTTCAATCACAATATTTTATCCGCGTTCCTTGGCTTATCTTTATTCCAACGTGCTTCGGCGCAAACTCAAGTTCTATGGCTAGGGTCGTAGCACCAGCTACACAGCTTGTTTTCGAAACAGTATGCTCTCTTGGTACATTTTTCTGCTTTAGTCCGAGGGATGAGGTGGTTGGCGGCGTCGACAGCGGTCCAAGTGGTTTTTGGGATGTTTGTAGCTGAGCTGAGATCCATATGCTCTCCAATTGGAATGGATGGTGTTGCTGAGTATGGAAGAGTGGAGGAGAGATAGGTTCCGGAGACTGGCTTAGACTTAGTGTAATTTGGTTTTGAGGATCGCAGAACCGCGTCGATGTGACGGACCTCGACAAGGTATGAGGTGAGGTTTGTTAGCATCTCCTGACGAAGCATGACGCGAATTCTGATTTGAGTTGTTATCTCTGGATGCAATGAATCATAAACATTGTCAGAGAGGCCTGTTCTTTGTGCTATTTCAATCCAATCGATGGTGTGTGTCGCCGTGTCTTTGTAACCCTGTTTGATTGATAAGATTTCTCATCTGGCAGTATTTATCTCGTCTACATCCGAGAAAGATTGTTGCAACAAAGTTATAAAATGGCATTGGTGGATGGGAACTGAACAGTGCCATCCCTATTGATTCCATATGCAATTGTCGAGTATACTTTACTTTTACCACTTAGCCGGGAGATAACTAAGACCATCTTACTCAGCTCCGATGTGTACCAGTCAGCGTTTGCATTGAGTTATCATATTTATTTGCCGGATAAATAGTGGGAGGTCTTTTGGTTCCTCAGGATCATCGGCGGAAAAGAGTTTAGGATCCGGATGCTCAGGGGACCGATGAATAGAGTGCACATTCTGAGGAGGATTAGATGAGGGCTGGTTTAGAGCTTGGTTCTGCTGTTGGAGGTTTGTAACGCTTTGCTGCAAGGTTCTGACATGGTGTTATGAGGTGCTGACCTGTTGCTGCTGCGAGCTGCTTGTACCCGCAGCCCTCTTTTGTCTTTCGAGCTTTGAGTTGGCGTCCTTAAGCTCTTGAAATTTCTCGATCAGCGCATCGTATTCGTTCTTAATCTGAAAAATCTCTGTGTCCAGCTGCACGTATGAGGTTGCCAGAGTCATGATCTCTTCACTGAGCTGAACTGTGTTGTTACCCGGAATGCCGCTTTGCATTGCTTGAACAAACATTTCCTGGATGGGAACGGAGCAAAGGTTTAGAGTATTTTTTGACAAATTCTGCGTCACGCTCCTTAAACCTTTCTACTACAGATGCTTTTTGTTGAGATCGTGGAATACCAGTGCTTTCGAGATCCCAAGGATTATCTTCCATCTTGGCAACTGAGAGTGTATAAAATTTTTTTTTATTGTGTCGAATGTGAGGAGGTAGAGGCAATGTACCACGTGGGAAATTGATAGATTGAAGATGCCAGATCTAGCTGATGGGATAGATGTGTAGGGTAGAAAATATGTCATGAAAGTGGGATGCGAGGATGACAATGTCGAGTCTGGTTGATGAGATTGCCTGCGAAGAGAAAAGATAGCCTAGGGGGAAAACTAAAACATGTTTAAAGCAGCACCCCTGTCCAAATAGACAATCTCACGTGATATTATCTAATGATATCAAAAATTGATATCAAAAATCCGTTTACTAAGTCGGCGCTAAAGAAAGAAATTTTTCTATCCCTAACAAAAGGCTGCCAGTAAAAACAGAATTTGCATTAAAAACATGGTGAAGTTTATACGGTATACAAGCAACGAGATATTTGGACACATTTACGTTTAATCACGAATAATTGTGAATCAATTATTCAAATAGTTATCGCGGATTTTGAATCAGTAGATTATAGAAGTCAGAGGACAGCCGCGAAGGCATACAGAATCGCTGCTGAATTCAGGTTTATTTAAAAGGCTCGCAAAATAGCTCTTAAGGTAACCAACTGTTACGGGATAGATTCGTGAGGTTAGTACTGGCACAGCCAGTATTTTGTGGTTCTAGCGAGGTGACATGTTGTGTGAGGCTAGGCCCTGTGTGGCTGGTGCTCCTGTGGCTGGTAACGTGAGAATGGTAATTTACGATAAGTCTTTGTTAATACATGTACTGGTAAAGATCAAATATTTAAGAGGAGGAAAGTAAACAGTGTAAATTCCTTCGGCAGATTTTAAAAATTGACTGATGTTATATCAGAACTTGCTCTGGTGTTTACCACCATCAATTGATCCCGCAACACCAACATCAACAGAGATTAAGTCCTGAGCAAGAAACTTACCTTGCTGAGTGGATTATCAAAAAAGATACACAAGCTTCTCCTCTCACTCATTCTCGTGTTCGAGAAATGGCCATACAGATATTAGAAGCTAATGGTGACCAGGACCCTCTCAGCCAAAATTGGGCCCCACACTTTGTTAAACGTAATAAAAATATCAATGCTATTATCAGAAGGAAGATTAAAGCTATAAAAGCTAAGGTAGCTAAGCCAGCTCAGTTAAAGGAATTGATTGAAAGATTTGAGAGCACTAGGAAGAAACTAAACGTCGCATCCGAAGACATATACTATATGGATGAGACTGGACTGGCTTTAGGTGTGTGCTCAAACAATATGGTCCTTAAAGGCTCATCTAAGAAGAAGATCTATGTCAAAATTTTCGAGAATCGGGAATGGGTGTCAATACTTGAGTGTGTTTCTGAGGAAAATCTCAACAAACTACTTGACTTCTTTCATCTATCGCTGAGTACCTGTATACAGCCTCGGGGAATGGATAGATATCCAATGAAATCGGTGGGAAGTGGTTACGATGTATATTTTTGCCTGAGATCACCAGCAACCCGCAACGCCCCCGACTATCAATACTTGATGGCCACGTCAACCACGTCAGTATAGACTTTCTGTGGACATGTAAACAGTACAATATTGAGCTTCTCTTTCTACCTGTCCACTCGTCACGCATATTACAGCCTCTTGATCTTTCAGGTTTCTCGGTTATCAAATCTAGGTACCGTGATCAGATCAGAGAGCTCTCAGATCTAGATGATGCCGCATCTGTAAAAAAATCACGCTTTATTACATGCCATCATAACGCAAGGCAAGATCTATCATCCTGAGTGATTCGAAGAGGTTGGCGAGCTGCTGGTCTTTGTCCTTACAACCCCAGTACGGACTTCAACTCTTCCAGGTCCCCCAGAGGCCTACAACTCCCCCAAGTCAAAATGAACCTCAGGATTACACAGGATCCTTGTTATCAATGCCTAAAAGACCCCAGGATATTTTTGAAGCTCAGCGAAAAATTCAAAAGACAGACGTGTTTCGAAAAACTCAAAAAGCTTTTCAAAAACATGCCAAAGGAGTTTCAATCCTCAACGCAGAGAATGCGACACTCCAGGCCGAAAACCAAAGGCTCAAACATTTACTCAGTGATAATCAGAGTAAAATTCCTAGGAAACGCATATGTGTAGACGCAAATCAGCGGTTTGCAGACGCTGAGGATATCATGAGTTCGATATGAGGCTCTATGACTGAGGGAGCTACTATAGAATCCAATCTAATCAGAATGGGGCTTCTATATTATTGTTAACTAATTAAACAGTTGCTATATGATAATTAAGATATTCTTCCATCAGAAATAATAGTGTCAAGTAAATTTTGGTTTGGTCTGAAAAAATAAAGTGCGCAAAACCTAAATAGGCGAGCGTTGTCGCAGAATCAATCGATATTGTTAACAATAGAGCAAGTCCAAGTTAAAAAAAAACAAGCAATCTATTGTAAAAGTCTACAGAATCTGTGAGCTAGTCTATCATATGATATATACTCCTCCAATTGCTCTACATTCTTCTCGGAGATTCTAAAAGCACTAGTTGTAGGACCATCTCCTTAGTAACCATTCCATTTCTTTCGGTTCTATACCGTTCCAT
>JAATOF010002885.1:0-13707 GCA_013170925.1 Podosphaera leucotricha | reverse complement strand
GAGATGGTTAAAAGGAGCCTGTAGACTGTTTGGTATAGAGGTTAGTTTTTCTAGGATAATACACACATCATCACAACCATATACTTTACCATTTCTACTTCCAGATAGCCCTACAAGATTCATAATCTAATAATTACTTTCCTTGGCAATATTAACGGTTCGGTCATGAACCTAGGATCAGCAACAATAGGCATAATTCCGTTGGAATTTTGATCTTCGTTTTCTGTTTTTCTATGACGGTCAAGTAGACGGATAACAAGAACAGTTTCTTCTACAAGTGAAGCTGTTGAGAGGCTACTGACTTTATCACCTAGATTCAAGAGTACCAACGGTAGATGCTCTTGTAAAATGTCTTTGAAAGCTTCCATGACTCCAAGAGATGCGCGGCGTTGTACAGGTAGGCGATAAAATGTATCTCTAATGCGTTCAGATAATTCCAACTTTGTCTCTCCCGAGTGTGGCGTCAGCTTGGAGAACATTGTCATGGGGCTGTAGAGTGAACGATGTTGTTTTAGAACTTGAATTATACCTTCAACCAAATCTAGCCAAGTAACATTGCTTTCCTTGGCCCACACCGAGACCTGTTTAAAGTCTTTATCCATAATGGCCGTAACTTTCATTGGCCAAAGGTAATACAGTATCAAGGCTAGCTTTAGCTGGTCTTGAATATCTCCTAGTGTCTGTAACACTTTATGGTTAGCAGTTGATAGCTTCGTGTCGTGTTTGAAACTTATTTTATTTTTATGGTTGGTTTCGCCATAAAGATGTGCTTGCGATGGTAAGACAGCTTCTGGCCAATCTTCAATGACTTTCCTTTCTTGAAAGGTGAGTCCATTTGGTTTGCGGAACGGTACTTGGAGATTTATGTCACCGTTTGGAAGTCGGTCTGGTCTGGCTTGCATTTTTTCAGGTAAGCTAGTCTGGAATTTCTGCGTTTGATTCATTTGAGGTGTAACAGACTCTAATTCTTCTTTTTTGGCACCAGAGATAAGCGAATTGTCTTGAGGTATCGGTGACTGCACGTTAACTTGCGCCTGAAGAAGTGTTTCGAGAGACATCATGACCTTCGAAATGTTGTTATCCAAGTTGCTTACTTTATTAGTTAGAGCATTTAAGTTCGAATTCAAGCCAGAAATTTCCGCCTTGATACCAGTCGTATCGGCTTTCAGGTTGGTGATATCTATTTGAACGGCAGCCAATACTTGGTCAAGATTTTCGCCCATTTCATTTATTCTTTTATTGAGACCTAAGCATGAAGGATTTAACAAACTCATCACTACTAGAGCTTGCCATTTTGTCTCTGTAGGGTAGGAGCGAAAATTTAATAAAATGAAAGGTTAATAGATGCTGTATTTGTATGGGAGTTTCACTACAAAATATGTATAATTTTGTGTATACTTGCCGGCAGATCTACTACTGATAACTCACGCTGCAACGATTAATCACGTCGTCGCGAGTCGGTTCAGTATATAAGATCTTCTATATTATCTCGATATTTCTACTGCGCGTAATATATATACGTGCGCGTCTAGAGTAAACATTACATAAGCTTAGGATCCACATTTATGGCTTATTGTAGTGGATATTATGTAGCACGTGACTATAGTCACATGATAAATGGTAACTATTTAAACTACATGTAGTTAGTAACATACAATAAATCATCATGCTTCTTCATCATCACACTTATAGATCCCAACAGTCAGCCAAATTCGCATGGACACGATGAGGCTACTTAATGAGACTTTTTATATTCGTTAACTAAATCATCAAACTCTAACAAATACACGTCAAGCTTCTTCTCTCGCGAAATCCTCGAGATGGTCACATCTTCTGAGTCAACCTAGAAAGTGCAAGCAACCCTGGCTATTTTCGAGTCCTGATCTGGAGTCCTGATCTGGCTTAGGCCGGATTATACTAGAAGGGGCCCTGACCCTATGACTTAGTATCCATCCTTCCGATAACCTGAACCATTGAACATGGCCCAAACTAGGACATACAGCCCCAAAAAATGACGTTTCCCCCTCCAAATTTGACTGTTTCAGCGATGTCTTTGTCCTGTGATGGCTACCCATCCTTTCTCTAACCCCATCACTGCAAATTCAATTTATCTTGGTATCATCAGACCAAACGATCTTTTTCCAGTCTTCACAAGTTTACTCCTTGTGCTTCAGAGCGAAGTCTAGCCGAGCTTTTCTGTGCCGGCTCATCGAGGCCGATTTCTAAACTCGCTTTCGGGCCCTTGACCCCGACTCTTTCAGAAGCCTTCTTATTTTTTGAAGATGAACATCAATATCTTTGGACTGCTGCAGATTTCGCTTGTTCGCTTGTCCCTAGGAGATAATTTACTCGGAGTCCCCCTTTTTCCGCCCTCTCCAACGTTGAAAATCGTCTGACAACCCATGTAGAGCAATGAAGGTCAGAAGCTATCTCACGGCACGATTTTCTTTCGTGAAGTAGCTTCACAATGCGCGGTTGAGTGGTTGTGCTCAATTTTGCCATATGCCCAAAAGACTTACATGGTCGTAATCAAGATCCTAGAGATAATTTGAAGTCATTTCGGGCTTGTCTGGCTTACAGTGATAGGTTCTTATCAAGAGTAATACATGTAGTGAAATATTTCCTGGCAACAAATGTCACAGAAATTAGTCATATTTTTTCAAACACCATTCCTTTTCTAGAAAAGCTAACAAGTCAAAACTTCACTTAATTAATTATCAGGTATTTAAGTATATCTGTACTAATTTTCGAGTCAATCCATTTGTTGTTCTGTCGCAGTATAATGATGAGTAGAATTTTGCTGATATCTGGGACAATTTTGTTGCATAGTGTACCTGTCAAAGAATATTGTGCAATGCACAACACTACTATGCATCCTAAAAGCGAAATAATGATACGCGTACAGGGGTGTAGTATATCAAGGGTGTAGCAGAACAATCAAAGTTCACTTTAAGTGTATCCTTTTCTGCTCTGTTACTCAAGTGACATCTTTACAGGCACTTAATTTACAGAGCGTAATTAAATATCCAATGATTTTGTGGCTACATGTTTATACAAAAAAGTAATGTTTTCGAATTATAATTAGTGAGTGGTATAGAAAGGAGTTTCAGATTTGTCGGTAATTCCTGATTCTCAAGTTAAAGAATTAATCCAGTGCTGTAATACTACATGATATAATAGATATTTGTTATAATAAAATTGATATATTATATTAATATGTATGATAATTAATACCCTTGGCTTGTTTGATCACAGTATTGGCGATTGCAAACCAGCGGTTTACATTTCCATTTTTCTTTCCTTAAAATGTTGCTTGAAAAGAACCCTCACGTTCAACTATTTTTCCTACCGATGCTTTATAACCAGATTCTTGCTCAAGTGTTACCACGTATGCAAAGAGTTTGGGAAATTTATCTTCAGTAAGGCCTGTCAATGAAGAATTTTTTTTCGCAGCAATAAGTGGGAAGCTCATTAGAATATCGGCACCTGTTAGATTCGGTCCACAGAGATACTTACCGCCTAGAGGGCTAGTACTTAACTGTTGCTCAAGGAATGCGAAGTGAGTCGCAAAATTAGGTCCGAGGTAAAGAGACTTAATTTTGCTTGCAACTGCGTTAGTGATTGGCTTGATGAAGAACGGAACGGGCGAGTTTTGAATATCTGTTTCCTGCATGAGCTTTCACCAGTCGAGAGGTTTGTTAAGCCTGAGACTTACTTTGACAAATTACACCGATAAGCATAAGGGTCATGAGGCTTCCTTCAGAGTAATGAAGAAAATACCTAAACCTCATCCATTCTTCACTCTCGCCCCCAACCTTTCCTTCATAACCATCTTTGTAACGTTTAGGCATCAAGGTGGTACCTTCTGAAAAATGATCTAAAAGATATTCGACTATAAATCCGCTTTCAGCGATGGTTTGAGGCTGACTCATCCCTGGACTTGTAATAGTGATAACTGGAGATTTGCCCAAGGCGTGAACTGCTTTCAGTTCTGGACCTGCCAACCTAGTCTCGGGATTTCTGTGGAAAATTTCAAGTTCGTAGGGAAGCTTGAGCTCTTCAAGAAGCCATAGAATACGTTGGGAGCGCGATTGCTCTAGCCTGAGATAAGACTTTTAAGTCTGGCATATCAACATCAGATTAAATATAACATACCAGTATAGTTTGATCTTGGGTATTTCTGAAGACATTTTAATCTTCAACGTAGCAAGCAATTATTACATCAGATCTATATGTCAAATTGCAATATGGTGGTAACTCATTCATGTGGTCCGATCCATCGGATCGGAATAACCATTATTGCCGGTTGTGATTGTACATAACTCTAATTCGCCCGCTCTATGTAGTTGGGCAGAAACACCAAGTTACAGCACTCCACTATGGCGGGCCACCACCCTACTCGTAGGCTTCTGATTTACACTTTCAATTTTTCAGATTATGCTGACCTGTGAATAGCGCTCACGCTAGATCCAGCGTTGGTCAAATACAATAGTACGCTATGCTCGCTCAGGCTACATCCATCCGACGTTTCTCAGGACACTAACACACGCAAGATATGTGGACAAACAGATACAAGTATTTCAGATGGACCGGCAGAACAGCAAAGATCACTTTCGTGTATGCGGTAATTGTACCATCGATTATAGGATACATCGCATACAACTCAGATGTGAGAGCCACTATTTTGTCCAAGTTAGTTGCTGATTCAGGGTCAGGGCAAATATAATTTACGAGGCAAGATTAGAGGAGATACGATCTACGAAAAATAGGAGGCAGGATAAGAATTTTCGGCTGGAGTTGTTTGGCTTGTAAAAATCTGAGATGGCAAACTGCGCTCTTGCATAAGATCTTTCGCCGTTAATGAAATTTATAAGTACACTTCTCTCCGTTATTTCGCACATTTCGCAGCAATAGATCATCAAACCTCAAAGAGAAATGTGTGTGTCAAGATCTACTTGTACAAAAATGTACCTGAATAAACAAATGCGGAGTGGGTTGGTATCATCAGTGGAGTTTGTCTAGTATCTTCCTCGTCTTATTCCTCCAAATCCACCACCGAAACCTCTCCCCCTTCCTGCCGATGGTCCGTCCGGTAATCTCTCTCCTCGACGCCACTCACCAGGAGGTACTCTGGGTCCACCTCTTCCCCTAAATGAATTTCCATATCCATTTTCCCAGCTACCTCCTCTAGGCCCAAAGTCCCCGGACCTTCCAGCTGTGTAGCTACTCCTCGGTACTGTTGATGGTGGTGGTGCAACCATACCATCCTGATCAGGCGGTAATATGGCGCAAGCGATATAATCTCCAATCATAAACTTTGCATCCTGGAGTGTCCTATCTGGTTCTCCTCCTAGTGCTCCTGCAAGCTGCCCGCCTCCAATGATTGCAGCTTCTTCTTCGTCCGGTAGAATGCCACGACCATTGTCACCTATAATCACACTTCCTAGTTCTCTCATTACAAATTTGCCAGGTCCTTGAGAAACTGATGAGGGCGCGTTTCTAGGGACTTGCTCGGGGTAAATTAATCGAAATGCAATACGGCAGCCAATGGCAGGGTCTGGTAAAAGCGTAGGCAGTGACCCGCTGAGGATATGGGAAAGTTCCCGAAGTGTACACGATGACCATGTATATATTTGGATGTGAGGTGGGAGATCTGCAAGCGGTTGAAATTCCTCGAGCCTGAGTAAATAGATCAGTCAGGATTAAGCTACGCGCCAAGGCTGAGTATTTTGATACCTGTGAAAACCTCCGGATTTATAGAATAGTTTTAGAAAGAATGGAGTTGTTGTTTGACGATCAATCTTTGTAGTTAAAGTGGCCATTTCTACTGGGAGCACCAGGTTTTGCGGCGCGAACAAAGCAGTGTTCAGATTTAACCGTTGGTAGGTCGAAGATTGCTGTAGCGCGGCGGGAGGTTGCCATTGAGCGCCAAGGTTGGATTGGGTCCCTCTTTCTGCCGTCACCGATACGACACCGTTCTCATTAAACTAACCTAAGTATGATCAAAACCACCCCCTCACAAATAAATCTACTGTTTTACTATTCTTTATGATGGATTTCGCATCGCTCATGTCGAAGGCGATCTCCGACGCCAAACCAGCCAAGGTTTTAGCTGAGCCCAGCAAGAAGTATCTCAAGCGCTCCGAGCTTGAAGCAGAACGCCGTGCTCAGTATCTTGCGGAACAACAAGCTATTGAAGCTGAGAAGGCTGCAACGATAGTCCGACAGCGTCAACGTGAAGAAGAAGAGGCCGCCGCCACGCAGCAACGGCAAGCGAAGCGGCGCAAGCTGGCTGAGCAGTCGCGGCAGCGCCGAGAGGAGAATGAAGCCGCGGAAGAACGCGCGCGCCGCAAGCGGCTCGGTCTGCCTGAGCTGGTCCCGACCGAGGCAGAACCAACGGCAGATGCGATGACGGACGGCGAGCTGACGACGCAACTGCGGGCGCTCGGAGCGCCGAGCAAGCTTTTCGGCGAGACGCAGCGGCAGCGGGAGCGGCGCTTTCGCAAGCTCGGCACTGTCATGACGACGGGGATCATCCCGACGACGCTCGAGTTAGTGCCGGAGCACGAGATGAAAGTCGAACGCCTCCCGGCGGATAGCGAAGGGCGGAAATTTCTCTTTCGGCAGTTGGCGTCGTATTTTACGATGGTCATGACGGCATGGGACGCGGCGCTGCAGCAGGAGAAAAGCGAGACGTTTGCGAGTAAGGCGGCGCATACGGCGTTGCGTCAGAGCAAAGAGAGTATGGTACCGGTAAGCTCGAAAAGCTCGCGCCTCCTGGCCCTGCGACTGACTAGGGCCAGCTCTTTCGGAAGTTTGAGAAAGGAGACCTTGACGACGGGATCTTAGAGCCGATTGTGGAAATCGTCAAGGCGGCCCAGGAGCGGCGATATGTGGATGCAAACGACGGCTACCTGCGCCTGAGTATAGGTAAAGCCGCGTGGCCGATTGGAGTCACCATGGTTGGTATTCATGAACGTAGTGCGCGCGAGAAACTGCACGAAAATGACAAAGGCCATGTTATGGGAGACGAAGTGACGAGAAAGTTTCTCCAAAGCATCAAGAGATGTTTAAGTTTTGCTCAAACACGATGGCCTCCGGAAGACGTCAGGCAGCTTATGGGCTAAGAGGCTCACCTCAATAAATTGATATTAAATTTATATGATTCTAAGCTACGATTCTGTTTTGTTCAAACATTAAAGTTAACGCTGACCTGGACTTCAAACGACTAAGCTATATTTACACGACAAAAAGTTTATGAAGGCTTGACCTTTTATACATAAATCCTCATCATCTACCCTATTTTCTCCAAAGCAAAGCAAGCTCATTGGTCTCCCAATCTCAGCTTATGTGCATGAGATCCAAAAGTTTTTTGTTATCATTACATTAGCTAGTGATATATGTATAATCCACCCAAGATATCAGTTTAGCCCTTATTTTTCAGCTCATTGAAGTCTGAACCAGAACAGTATGACAGTAGTCTAACGTGAATTAAGATTTTTCGACAGAGCTATCCCGGGCATTATGCCTGTAGATTAAGGATGTTGTGTTGCTATACGATCCCAAAATCTTACAAGAGTGGAATCGAACAAGATTCCTCTTATTTGATTGATGAATCAATTTCATCCATTTTTTTCTTGATCACTTGTAGAGTTTCCTCTGAGGCATCACTACCCACTTTCCATGCCTTTAGGATTACGCCTTCAGAATCAAAAATTTGCTTAGCTTTCCTCCATCTTCGTCGCCAGAGGTCAAGTTTTTTATTTGCAGGGAGGCTCTCTGATTGATATATTTCATCGTCGGAGCTACTATCGTCGTACCGAGATGTACGATCTATTTTCACACTTGGGGCTGGAGTTCTAGTATTACCTGATTGTGATTCTGAAAGTTTCCCAGAGTTAGATAAGTAGTCTAAGTTGGAATTCTGAGAGGGCAGGTCCACTTGATTGGCTCGTTTCTCGAATTTAGGGCTACTTGAGGCAAGCGATTCTGGTCTTGCGCTAGGGATTTTAATTTGGTTGGGATATTCAGTCAAATTTTTATTTTCTGATAGCAGGCTGGCTTGGTTATTGTTTAGAGATATGTTTGATTTACGTGATCTTGGAGGTGGAGGCGGAGGCGGTGCTCTTTTTCTGAAAGGAGAATGTTGTAGAGAAGTAGTACAAGGAGGTGCTTGTAGGGCAGCAGGCTTTGGGGGCCGAGGCGGTTGCGCTCGATTCTCTGTATTATTGTGTAGATGTCCATGCAACTTATGGGTATCAGAAGAGATTTCATCATCACTAATATCAATTAATTTTCCCAAAGTCGGTCCACTAAATTTCCGAGACAGGCTTTCGGACGAAGTATTCAAAGATTTTGTAGACTGTACCTTGACGTGGCCAGACGATAAATTTGGAACTCGACTGTATACTGAAGGTTCTGAAGATATCACATTCCTGCTTCCACGAGGAATTGAAGCAGAATCAAAGAAATCATGTGTCAGATCTCGAATTAAAACCATCAAGATTCTTCCTGGATTCGCCAAGACTATATCAGAGTAAACTTCGAGGTCAGCTTCACCAGAATCTCCTACCAAGATGAAGCATCTATCCGGGAAATCAGATAAAATTTTTGTGATGGTCGGTTTCTTTCTCTCGGATACGGGTTCCATTACCCCTTGAAGGACTCCGGAGTAGTGTTTAAGATGATACGAACCAGGTGGGAGGCCAGCGCCCCTGAAAAAATTTATAAGAGTTGGGAAAAATTGCCATGGTGAATTGGAGACATAGTGAATATCGACACCCATTTTATACATCGAATTGTACCATTCTTTAACGCCATCTATTGTAAGATCACCGAGATCTCGAACAAATGCATTTAGAAAAACTTCTCGCGCACCAGAACCAATTGAAGTATATTTTATAGTGTCGTCTATATCGGAGATCAAGCTTACGCCTCTTGGTTCTGTAATCTTTACTTCCTCTTCTACTGATAACCAATCTGAAACTGATACTTTGACATTTGACGGAATAAATTCCAATGCTGCTCGTAATGTAAAATGACCATATTCATTGGTTTTCACAGTTCTCATGACCGATGTCTTTTCATTATAGAATAATAAATTTACAGGAATAGAAACCAAAGGATTTGCCATGAATGGACTTAGGCGCGTCATGAGATTCGAGTTTGCTACTGTAAGCTCCGTTGGAGACATATCAGAAGGCTGCTTCCATGGCGTTCTTTCGTTTACACCACACGCAACGTTTTGGGAAGAACGAGGGCTTTTATTTCCACGAGATGTTCCCATATTGTAGTTAGAAGTGTCGAGATTAGAATTAGATATTTGCCCTTTGAAATAGTGCTCTCCTACTGCCGGGCTTTTATCAGCCTTGCCCTGTGCTGCCAGCAGCTCAGTTTCTTTCTGGTTCACGGATCTCGATTCTGGATATTGTTCAGTGTTTAAATCTTTAGGAGCTGGTATGCCGCTGAATTGTCTAACTAGAGCGAGGAATAATCTTGATTTTCTATTGAGGAGTCCCTTATGGGGAACGTAAATCCAACCTCGAACATCAACGTCCACGACTAGTTGGTTACTTCCAAACGTAGGCTTTCCTTGTACGCTCTCATCGACAATATCAAAACTTTTATAATGCCGATCCAGCCCACAATCTTGTGCTCCTCTTGAATGTCTCTTTGCATAGGAAGGAAATATTACCAGTTTTTCTTCTCCACTCATTGAGAATTCAAGATCAGATGCAGCGAATTCAGGGTGACTCTTTAATTGATTGTTCGAGTAAACAGCTCGATTTTCCCATTTTTTCGTGTATGATTGTTGATATGACTGTCTGATATCATTTGCGGCTTTAAGATAACTTGCTATCTTCTTCCGGCGAGTACTACTTTCGGGGGTACCCTCAGTGTCAGCCATTTTAATCCTTACTCTAGAAGTTCGTTGAAATACTTCTAAGAAACTTGGGCCGGTCACAAGTCTCTCTTGCTTCCGCCTCTGGCGCCGGGCAATGTAACTATATATTCGCGATTGAGCACGATATTTATAATATGGAAGAGTATCAAAGCGTAAAGCTGTTATCTTTTCAATGGCTTTTTGTCGTTGCTGGAGAAGGTATCGAAAAATACTATTGCGGCGGTATATTCGTCCAACCGCTTTATGATGAGCTTGATGCGCCAGTTTGTCTTATTTATTAGGGTCGAATACACTCGGATATTTCAATATTTAGCACCTGATGACCTATCTCAATAGGAGCTGGTCACTTTATAAAGATAATCGATTTATCAAAAGTCTCAATACGAGTGTCAGACTTAGGCAAATGATGTAGGCTAAAATACCTACCTACTCAGGTCCTTGCAAGTTAGCCTCTGGTCTGAATCATCAAGATTAATTACCAATTGGTATCCCTTTTAAATTTCATCATAACGAACCCAGTAACATGTAATTGGTTGCACCATCAAGTGCTGAAATCTTGATATTTACACAAATCGAAGAATTTCAATTACATGTAAGTGCATGTGTAGGACTAATCACTGAACAAAGGACGTTACGAAGAAGGACCCGTAAATGACGCCATCATAACAATCATCCACTAACTTTCATCTACTGATGCATATACTCATCAACTATAAAAGCTATTCAAAATGAAGACTTGAGATAATATTACCTTTCATCTCTAGAAAATACCGACTCATGTTGTGTAGAAAAGCCATACAAAGGTTTCGGACATCAAGCCAGACTAAAGCATGGTGGACTAATTCATGAGCTTGTATTCCAGAGAAAAAAATCCATTCTCATAAAAATGAAAAGCCGATAGATCCCATTAAACAACGGTTACACTCTGTCTTTTTACATTGTTTTATAACCGATATTTTGGGACATGTAGATATTCACGGTTGGGAATATAAATAATCATCGATAAATAGCTAAACCTCAAGTGCTACCTACTTACGATTGCTATCCAAGCATGAGTGTCGAGAAACTAAACTGGGCCATTCCACAACACCGACCACTATTGTTTGTGTCATGGCCTTGAGACTCCATATATAAGGATAAGACAATAAAGTGTTGTAATACACGAATGAAGTGAATAATACAATGTATGATACGAAGTTGACAATTAACGGATCTCTCTATGGTTATGAGCTTGCGGAGGATGGGGTGTCTTGAGATATGGAGGAATGGCGTAAGAGTCAGTAAACTGTAAAGTGAGCGAATACTAATGAATGATATTACAGCTCTTCTGATTTTCGCTCATTCCACATGACAGAGTTAAACTGTAGTGAGGGCTGTTCCGCAATATACCCTATTTAAGTTCTTCAATGATTCAATAACTCAACGAATTGCGCATGAAAATTCATGGAAATTCAGGGTTAAGTAGATCTAAATATGGAAATAGAGTAAATCAGTGCAGTGAACTCGGTTAAGCCAGCCCGTATCTTTTATCCTTGTCTTAAAAAAGAGTTACTAAATGGCTAAGCAAGGACTTTATAACCTTAGTATTAAGTACCTTGTGATAGAATAAAAGTTTAAATTACGAGTAGGCAAGTGTGTGTTTAAAATTTTACGATACTTGATATAAGCCACCGATCCTATGGGAATATTACAAGGCCTGATTCTCTCGTGGAAGGCAGAACTCTTTACAGTTGACTTTACGCTTTAATCACTGGCCGTTGACGATGTACGGCTAGTCTCTAATAAGTGAGCTTAGCTAAGCACGGGCCACAGAGTCAACGGTGACTGCCTCATGAGGGATCCAAAAGTGGTGTTGTATAACCTTCGAGTTCCCAGAGGCTTGTTAGGATAGGCATGGTAAAGTTCCGGCTTTTGAGAACTAGAACTTCTGATTTCCACCTTTTAGGATCAGAATTTTTGAGCTGTAGAAGCATCTCATCACCCAATAAAACCCGAAGGTCAAAAACCGGCACATAAGAAGGCTTTTTTTCTAGAAATTCATAGAAATCGTGTTCGGTCGTGACGTTACTGTTATGCTGTACGAGTGGAGGCCCGAGAAGTATTACTGCCGCAGCCTGACGAGTCTTTAATGTCTTAGTCGGAATAAATTGAGAAAGATAGCCTTTGGATCGGGAAGTAACAAGGATCAACCACTCCATAACACGACGCCGCTTTAGAGTGAGTACGAACTCGGCCATATCTGGACGTAATTTTGTCTTTTGGTGAGCTTCGAGAGCGAGGGGATTGTTTCGCATGGTTTGCGTGATAAAGACTCCATTGGTCGCCTTACTACTCATGTTCATAAAGGTTCGAATCATATCGTAGGAGCGAAGAAGATACGTTCCACCTCCTATTCGTGGTGCTAGGGGCTGTAATGAGTTGGCTCCTGCCAAGGATGTAGGGTCGTTACTCGGCCCCAACCTTTCGAGAGGTTTTGTTTGCTCGATTTCAAGTTGGCTTGTTTCACCGCTTGATGCATATTTAAGCTCAGACTCCTCTATTAATTCGTCAACATTAGAGAGAGGCAAATGGTATTGACCTGGTAAAGCCTTCTCCAAGGCAACAGGACTGAGTAATCGGCGCTTTGCTAACCCTCTTGGCATGTACCAGGCCACACCAGTTTTTGGATCCTCAATGGCGCAAAAGTCTAACAAAAAAAATCTTGGCAACGCGACACCAGTGATTCTACATTTGCGTACCGGCGTAGTTAAAGCCCAAGCATATGGATTTTTGCGAATAGCCGATTGCATAGCAGAGAGATTTTCAGGAGATCTTTCTTTGGGCTGTCGATGTTTGCCTCGTGCCCGATAAAAATTTTCGTCCATTAAAGGAGATACCGGGAGATGATTTTTTGTTGAGCTGAAAAGTAGCTCATTTTCATCACTCTCCGGCTTGAAATCCCACGGCGCGGGGTCAAAACTGCTAGGATCTGGCCATGATTGTTCCGACTTTGAGTTATTAAGATTAGTTGAGGAATCAAAGTTTTCAGATGAATGATCTTTGTCAAAGGCGAGATCAGATTCTTGGTTCGTGTTCTGTCTATAATCTATCTCCTCTCGTATTTGTGACTGTTGCCTTGTTCCCCGGTAAGATAAATTACTACTCGTTTGGCCTGAGTTATCTGAACCCTGCTTTATTTGAGAATGATATTGGTGTTCATTGTATCTATCTGTATCGAAGTGGGATGTTGCATTATCTTTTGAGATATCTTGGGGAATATCATCGAGGTTGTTTTTCAGGGAATAAAATCGAGTAACGCTATTTGTGAGCGGATAGAATCTGGAGAGATAGGTTTTGTGGAATAGATAACTTTGATGTCGAAAAGCTGAATGAAAAGTTGAGCTGAGTGTTGAAGTTAACATCTGTACGCTGTAGATTATCTTCTATACCAAATTCAGCCTATAACGAACGAATACTCTGGATTTTTTAGGATGCACGGAAATATTCTATCTAATTACAATGAGCTCTAATATGCAGCAAGCGAACTACAATCTTGAGGCGAGTTCAGCAGATATTCCAATATATCACGTGAATTTATTATGAAATATGGTGGGCCAATTTAAGTATTTCTATTTGTAGTAACACATGCTAATTATATTTATGCGACTCCTTTAGCAACAGTTTGAGGCCAGATCGTGCAGAGGTGTTAAGGAATACACGAAGCCTTGCGTACAGTCCATATCCGGCTAGTTGGTTGCTAGAGCGTTATCTAGCTACATCAGGCTAGTAACATAGCAGGGGTCGAGAAGTGATGACACGTTGCT
>JAATOF010002881.1:0-10904 GCA_013170925.1 Podosphaera leucotricha | reverse complement strand
TCTCTGTGCTCATCTTCTTTTCAGTCAGGAGATAGAGCACAACGCCCGGGTCCAATTGCCCCGGACGGGTGCCCATCGGCAACCCGTCCATTGCGGTGAAGCCCATGGTGCTATCCACGCTCTTCCCGCCGGCAATCGCGCACATGGAGGCCCCGCTGCCGAGATGTGCAACCACAATCCTGCCATTCGAAATTTCAGGCGCCACTTCCTTGAGGCGCCGCGCAACGTACTCATAAGACAACCCGTGGAAACCGTAGCGGCGCACACCCTCCGCATAGAAGCGTTGCGGAATAGCATAGATGTCCGCAAGCTCAGAGTGCTCGCGGTGGAACGCCGTGTCGAAACACACGACCTGCAGCAGTTGAGGGCGCCGCTCGAGCACCGCACGGATGGGAGCGAGATTGTTGGGTTGGTGCAACGGCGCCAGCGGCGAGAACTTGTCGAGTTCGGCGAGCAGCCTCGAATTGGCGACTACAGGCTCCGCGTAGCGCGGCCCTCCGTGCACAACCCGGTGTCCGACAGCATCCGGCAGCCTGCCGCCGATCTGCGGGCGAAGAAATAGAATGAGCTTTTCCAAAGCAGACGGAATGTCCGAAACCTCGCCACGCTCCCAGATCTCATCGGCAAGAATGGTTCGATCCGGCTTGACGGCAAAAAGCCGCGGACGGGTGCCAACTCCCTCTACCTGCCCTTTGATCATCCGTTCGAGCCGATCACCCACGCGGACAGCAAAGAGCTGAAACTTGATGCTGGAGCTTCCGGCGTTGATGACAAGGATTGTCTCGCTCATGGCTCATGCCCGTATCGGTTCGCTCGCCCTTTGGCTGTGAGCGAGAAGCGCCGCTACAGCACAGGACGCCAAGCGCGTTCTTACGTTGTCTGCACGAGAGGTAAGGATGACGGGAACGCGGGCGCCAAGAACAATGCCCGCTGCGTCTGCGCCGGAAAGAAATGTCAGGTTCTTCGCCAGCATGTTTCCGGCTTCGAGATCGGGAACGACAAGGATCTGCGCCTGACCGGCGACTGAGGACTTTATGCCTTTGATGCGCGCCGCCTCGAGGCTGATCGCATTGTCGAAAGCCAACGGCCCATCCAGGACACCGCCGCTGATCTGCCCGCGCTCCGCCATCTTGCAGAGCGCAGCCGCCTCGATGGTTGAGGGAATGTTCGGGTTGACCGTCTCCACGGCCGAAAGGATCGCGACCTTCGGCACGCCAAGTCCCAGGGCGACGAAGAGGTCAATGGCATTCTGGATGATGTCGCGTTTGGCCATCAGGTCAGGAGCGATGTTGACCGCGGCGTCAGTAATGAACAGAGTCTGGGTGTGGGTCGGCACATCCATGATGAACACGTGACTGATGCGGCGTCCCGTACGCAGGCCGCCCTCGCGTCGGGTTACGGCTGCGAGGAGTTCGTCGGAGTGCAGACTGCCTTTCATGAGCAGCTCTGCTTTTCCCTCGCGGACCAGCGCAACGGCCTTTTCGGCTGCGGCGACGCTATGGGGCACGTCGATGATCTCTGCCCGGCGGATATCGATCCCGTGCTGATGGGCAAGCGCTGTGATGCGTTGAGCAGGCCCAATCAGGATAGGTGTCAGCAATCGCTGCTCCGCAGCCTCCACGGCACCGCGAAGAGAGGTCTCATCACACGGATGGGCGACGGCCGCGGCGAGTGGAGGCAGGCCGACCGCCGCCGCGATTAGCCGCTCATACTTTTCGTGACGGTGAATGTGAGAAACAGTAGCCTTTCTGGTCATGGGAACAGTCCTCCCAAAGCCATGATTGCGTTCGCTCCCTCGGGAGCTCTACCACTTCAGGTAAAGCCCAACGTCTCCGGGCATGCCTCCGGGAAAGCTGATGATCTCGGCATGCAGCTTGTAGCCGTGGGGGCGCAGCTCCTTGTCAAAAAAGTCGAACGCTTTCTTCGCAAATCCCTGCAGGGTGCTGGGCCATTGCGGATCGGCGATATTGATCCTGCGGCCGCCGTCGCTGCACCAGCTGCTGGGGAAAGTCATGACCTGGATCTGGTGTGCGCCACGCTGCGCAGCAACCGTGACCGCCTGGTTGATGCGCTCGAAGACCTCGGGATGGACATCTTGGGCCATAAAGGCATCCCGCAATTCAAGTTGCTTCTGCTCCTTCTGTTTCTTGACTTTCCTCTCGTCGTCCATCTTTGCCACCTCGGCGTCGGACGATATTTGATTGAGGTCAGTGGGGCGTAAAAGCGTGGTCATCTGCCGTTCTCCCGATTTCTTAGACTATTAGTGCTTGTTTCCCCGCGCGGCGTGCACATGCGCCGTCCGCGGCGGCGGAGGTTGAGGGCGTTTGAGGGTGTTGGCGATCTTGGCGTCGTCAGGTTCGTCTGCTGCCTGCTCGAAAAGGCCTTCGATTTCCGTCATTCGTGACTTCGCCTCATCGCTGCGGAGGCCGACGGTCTCGACCATACGGTGCAGGGCATCCGCCATGCGCCGGGCAAGCCCCGGGGTTTTGGCAAGCATCGCGGGAATCGCGGCTACGGCCCGCTGTTCATCCAGCAGCAAGAGAAGAAACTGCTCGCGAAGGACACGCTTGAACTCTTCAAGCGTGTAGCCTTTACCCGCCTCTTTGCGCATTGCCCGTAGGAAATTGAACCCGCGTTCGTCTATAACGCCATCGGGACTCCGCACGTAAATAAGCGCGCGCAAAGCCGCCTCGCGCGGCCCACCTTCGGAAACCTTGCTCTTGATCTCCGCTATGCGCTGACGCAGAAGCGCAGCGTGGGCGGCAGTCATAGGCTGCGGGCGATGGCCCTCGTCGTTGCCAGCCTTCAATCCGACGAGCGCGTGCAGAACTGGCGATCCGTAGGTGGCGTGGAATGCGGTTTCGAGGAACGTGTCCCGAGCCGTGCGATAGGTGTCCAGAGACGTCGCAATGAAATCCGAAATCTGACACTGCGCCTGCCAGAAGGCGTTGTCGTTTGCGACAGGCTGCCTTGCCTTCCGCACGCTCTTGGCCGTCCGTTCCAGCATTTGCATGTACGGATTGTCTTTCGCGAGCATTTCGTACTGGAGGCGGATCGGATGCCATTTGCGCAATATGTTCGCCATCTCCTCCGTGGCCCACAGCTTGAGCCACGGCTGTACGAAGGTCCGGTAGAGTCCGAGATTGATTTGAGATACCCGGGCGACGGCCTCAAATTCTCTGTCGTCCAGGATGTCGTTGCCGCCGAGCGAACGAATGTCGTCGAGCGTCCTCGCTTCAAAGCGCACGAGGTAATTTCCCTCGACGAATTCGCTCTCCGACTCCGCATCACCTTTTGCGATGAAGACCGCCTCGTAGAGCCCAGGAGGCAGAACGTCGATGAGATCTATATTGCTCGCGAACTCATCATGCTCCTTGCGAGCGACCGATCCAGAAACGAAAATGCCGAGGTGTCCAATGCTCTGGTGGACCGCGTAGACAATGGTTTGTCCGTGGGCGCGGATGTCATCGACAGAGCCATAAAGATCGAGGATCCAATCGAGCGCCTGCGGCGGAGGCGTGATGTTGTCTGCCTTTGAGCAAAACACCAGGATCGGCGACGTGATGTTCCGGAGGTCGATCTGCGTGCCGCCTGCTGTGGCGAGTTTTCCTCTGGACAGCTTATTGCCGATGAATAGCTCGTCGGCGATGAACTGCATCTCCTCAGCGTTGAGGAGGACATGTCCGCCCCACCACTGTTCAAATTCCAGGAAGCGCGGCGCTTCCTTGTCGACGTTGGCATAGAGGTTGTACTGCTTCGACCACAACGTGTTTGCGGGATTGAGATTTTCAAAGTTCGAAACGAGCCAAGCGCCGTCGAACTTGCCTGCTCCGAGATCCCCGGTAAGGGCCGTCAGCCAACTCCCTCCAAGCAGTCCACCCGTGAACCGCATCGGATCCTGCCCTCGTGTGCCTGCCCAGTAGGAAAGCGGAGAGCCTGCAACGATGATGGGACCGAAGAGATCTGGCCTCAGCGCGGCCAGCATCATGACTGCCCAGCCTGCCTGACAATTCCCGATGACGGCGGGCTTTCCTCCGGCTTGGGGGTTGGCCGCAATGACACGCTCGAGAAACACTGCTTCAGCTGCCGCGATATCCTCGATCGTTTGCCCGGGTACGGGATCAGGAAGGAAGCCGATGAGGTAGCATGGATGTCCGGCCTTTAATGCGACGCCGATCTCGCTTTCGGGCTTGAAGCCGCCGATACCGGGGCCATGACCAGCGCGAGGGTCCACGACCACGAATGGACGCTTGCTGGCGTCGATCACGACGCCCTTCGGTGGCTTGATGCGCGCCAGCACATAGTTCACTGGCCGCGGCAGCGACCGGCCGTCCACCACAAGCTCGCAATCGAACTTGAGAACGTGGGGTGCAACCTTTGCTGCGTGCGCTTCATAGCGCGCGCTTCTCTCCCGCATTACGTCGAGCGTAAGAATGCCGCGCTGCCAGGCATCAAACCAATATGCGAAAGCGTCTTGAGTAAAATTATACCAAGGGAATGAAGGTTCTGCGGTGTCGTCTATGGCTTGCGTACTCATGTACAGCCTCGCGCCAGTGTGAGATCGGTCACTTTCCGGACAGCTTGCGGCGGATACTTAGAGGCACTGCCAACCGAGCGCATTTTGCTCGGTAAGTCTTCTAACGGTAGATGGAGATAGCTCGATTTGCAGCCGATGCGGCGTCCGCATACCGGCTTTCAGATAAAAGGAACTCGGGCGCGGCAAGGGCTTCTTCCCCGCGCCCAGTACTTCCGATCCGGCAGGTCCGAGTTTCCATTTTGAAACTCCCCTACGATCTGCCCGTTCCTCATCAGTTAGAACAGGCGTGCAATCGGACTTTTACACCAGCCATTCTTGATTTCAAGATCAAACGCGAGTGCGTTTCTTAACCGCCCTGGTGTCTTTTTCGATCTCCGATGGCCTGATTTCGCGTGCATCCTTTTCTTGCGCAAACGAAAACAACTCCGACGTAAAGTTCGGCGCATTGTTTTCGTCGTTTTATGCCAACGCCCCGGCTCACGATCTTACGCGGCGGCCCAAGGCCATGGTGGTCGATCTAGACCCAGCTATTGTCGACGCTGCGAATAGCCTTCGGTTGTAAGATTGAGCCTCTTGCGGTGTGTCGCTTGATTTGAAACAGTGTGCTGACCGCCGTTGGGCGGCCAGCGACGGAGACGCACGATGCCCGACGCACACCCGGTGGCAACACCTCATCTTCCTGTATTTATTACTTCCCCAGATCAAACAGACGTGTTGATGGTCGTAGTCGCGATCATCCTACTCGGAGCCATCCTTGCGGCCGGTGTGTTTTTCTTTTGGCTGCACTCCCTTCCAGAACGCATGGTTCACAACAGGGCGCAGTTCGATCTCGTTGCCGTCCTCGCCCTGCTCTCGCTTTTCACTCACATTCACGCCTTCTGGGTTGCAGCTTTGCTGCTCGCATTGATTAATATTCCGGACTTTTCGTTTCCAAATTTCTCGAAGCCTCTCAACAGCATTGCCGGCTCACTCAAGACAATGGCTACAGACAAACCGACTGTGCCTGTCGCAACTCCCGTTGATAGCGGGCAGAAGGGTACCGAGCTCACGGACGCGCTTCGCAAACCTGCGTAACCATCGAGGCTGGCAATGCTCGAGCTGCTTCTGTGTTCCTTCTTTACGATCCTCCCCGACTATCTCTATCGCCGCTACGGCGAGGGGAAGCGGCTCGGTGTCGAGATCGGCATCTATTCCGTCTGGTACGAGCTGAGGTATGGAATCACGCTCTGCCTGATGCTCACCGTGGCGCTGATAACCATCATCTTCTACTTCCATCCCTCGACAACAAACGTAACAGGCTATTTTCGCACTGTGCCGATCCTGCCGGAGACAAATGGCCGGGTTGCAGAAGTTATGGTGGGGTTCACGGGCGAGGTGAAGAAAGGCCAGCCCCTCTTCAGGCTTGACGGGCGAAAGGCTGAAGCCGCGCTTGAGGTCGCCACTCGGGAGATTGCCGAGGTGGATGCCTCGATGGTCGTCGCGCAAGCCGACATCGCAGTGGCCGAGGGGCAGATCCAGCAAGCGAAGGGCGCCTACCAGCAGGCGCTGGACGAACTCGCGACGAAAGAGGAGTTGCTGCGACGAAACGCAGATGTCGTCGCGCAGCGTGAGATCGACCGGCTACGCAACTCGGTCGACGGGCGTAAGGGAGCTCTTTCCGCCGCCGAAGCCGCAAGAGATGCGGCTCGGACAAGACTGGCGACGTTGTTGCCCGCCCAGAAGGCAAGTGCCGAGGCAGCCCGCAATCAGGCTGAGGTGGAGCTCAGCAAAATGACTGTCAGCGCCGGCGTCGACGGTCACCTGGAGCAGTTCACGCTACGCGTGGGCGACGTCGTGAATCCGCTCATGCGACCTGCAGGCCTGTTGATACCGGCCGGCGCCGGGCGTCAATACCTCATCGCAGGATTCAATCAAATCGAAGCGCAGGTGATGAAGGTGGGAATGGCGGCTGAAGTCACCTGTGCTTCGAAGCCACTGGTCATCATTCCAATGGTCGTCACTGCCGTTCAGGATTTCATTGCCGCCGGTCAGGTACGCGCATCGGAGCAACTGATCGATGCGATGCAGACTGCACGTCCCGGAACGTTGACCGTCTTTCTTCAGCCTCTTTACGAAGGCGGAATGGACCGCGTTACACCCGGCAGCAGCTGTATCGCTAATGCCTATACGAACAATCACGACACGCTGGCGAGCGGCGACGTTGGGATCCTGCGTTGGATTTTTCTACATGTGGTGGACACGGTTGCCATCGTCCACGCCATGATTTTGCGCCTCCAGGCGCTCGTTCTGCCGGTAAAGGTCCTGGTTTTTGGAGGACACTAGACGTCGAACATCGGATTTCGCCCGATGCACTTCTGGGAACGCATCGCACCCGGCATTGCCGAGTTGCGACACTATAAGCGGGATGACGCGTCTGCGGACGTTCGCGCCGGACTCTCGGTTGCAGCGGTTGCGATTCCGGTTGCCATTGCATACGCCGAGCTCGCGGGCTTCCCTCCGCAGGTCGGTCTCTATTCGAGCATCCTACCGCTCGTCGCCTACGCCCTGTTCGGATCATCACGCCAACTCATCGTCGGCCCGGACGCTGCGACCTGCGCGGTGGTGGCGGCCGCCGTTGCCCCGCTTGCTGCCGGGGATGCGAACGCCTACGCGTCGCTTTCGGTTACGCTGACCATCCTGACGGGATTGATCTGCATCGCGGCGAGTTTTTTCAGGCTGGGCGCGCTTGCCGACTTTCTCTCCAGACCTATCCTGGTCGGGTTTCTCAACGGCGTCGCACTGTCGATCATACTCGGACAGATCGGCAAAATCCTCGGCTTCGATATCGAGGGCACGGGAATCGTGCCGCGATTGGTTGAAATCCTCACCCGCCTGAACGAGACGCACATTCCCACGCTGGCAGTCGCTGTCGGGACCTTCGCCATCATGGCTGTCGTTCCCCGTTACTGGACATGGGCTCCCGGACCGCTCGTCGCATTGATTGCGGCGGGCGCTGCCGTGCCCGGCTTGGGGCTTGCATCGACCGGCGTCAAAGTTCTCGGCGCGGTGCCGGCGGGCTTGCCTGCGCTCGCCTTGCCCCGCATCGATCCTGCACACTTGCCGACGCTACTAGCCGATGCGGCCGGCCTCGCTTTGATCTCCTTTTCCAGTCTCATGCTCACGGCGCGCAGCTTCGCTTCCAAGAACGGGTATGAGGTGGACCCGGACCGGGACTTTGCCGCGCTTGGCGCCGCGAACGTGATGTCGGCCCTTTCGCAAGGCTTCGCAATCAGTGGCGCGGACTCGCGCACGGCGGTCGGCGATGCGGCGGGCGGGCGAACGCGGGCCGTTGGCTTGATCGCGGCAGCTGCGATCACCGTGCTGCTCATGTTCTTCACCGAGCCTCTTCGGTACGTGCCGGCGGCGGCTCTTGGCGCCGTGCTCGTCGCTGCGGGTCTGTCGCTCGTCAATATTGCGGCAGTTAGGCTCATCTACCGCATCGACCGGACGGAAGGATCGCTTTCCATACTGGCAACACTCGGTGTTGTGGCGGTAGGCGCCGTCAACGCGATCTTGCTTGCCGTCGTGCTCGCGCTGGTGCGCTTCATCAAGCTCTTATCCCGCCCCACTATCGAGATATTAGGTAAGGTCGACGGATTTCCCGGATTACATTCCATCGAACGTCACGAAACGGGGCAATCGATTCCAGGGCTCCTTCTCTTCCGCTTTAATGCCCCCATCACATTCTTCAACGCCCCCTATTTCAAACGCGAAATCACGAACGCAGCCGAGAATGCGGGGCCGGATCTGAAACACGTCGTACTCGACCTCCTCCCGGTTTCGACCATCGACGCCACCGGACTTTTGACATTGATGGAGGTGGTCACGAATCTGCGCGCAAGAGGTATCAGTTTTAACGCCGCGGGACGGTCGACCGAGTGGCATCAGTGGGCAAACGCCCGCGGCTTCGATGCGCGGAGCATCCGCATGTTTCCCACTTTGCGGAGCGCAGTCCGCGAATTGTCATCCACCGACGATCGAGACCGTGGTGCCGTGTAGTCGGCTAACGCTTGGTTCGGTGCCGTGACGTTGTTGAAAGAGGAGCGGAGGTTCGTCTTCAATCGTTGCGATGCCGAGATTGGCAGCCCCCCCTAGCCGCGATCATTGGCAGGCAGCGGTTGGCCATACTTCAAGCGTCCGCTCAACAGCGGATGCAAAGACCTCGCCGATCCCGATCAGGACCGGGGCGTCACTCACAGTTTTCAATGCTCCGGTTGCGAGATCGCCCAGCGTCCCGAAGCGGTGCGTCGCTTCCGGCCGCGAAACCGACGTCGCCACGACACATGGCGTTGCTGCGGGCAGGCCTTCTGCAATCAGGCGATGGGCGATCGCAGGTCCGGTCCGCCCACCCATGTAGATCACCAGCGTCGTTGCTGGATCTGCCAGCCCGGTCCAGTCGATTTCCTCCGGCATGGCGACGTGTTTGCCGTGACCGGTGACGAAGCGAACGGACTGGGCGTGATCACGGTGCGTCAGCGACGCATTCAGTGAAGCCGCCATCGCGGACGCGCTTGTGATGCCGGGCACGACTGTGACAGGTATCCCGGCTGCCTGGAGATGCGCGATTTCCTCGCCTCCCCGCCCGAACAGGCCCGGATCGCCGCATTTCAATCTGACAACATGCTTTCCCTGGTGCGCGAGTTTCAGCATCAGCGCGTTGATGTCATCCTGTCTGCAGGACGGCCGATGCCCACGCTTGCCGACCAACATCCTCTTGGCGGTCGCGCGGGCGAAGCTCAGGATCTCTTCCGAGACGAGAGCATCGTAGAGGATGACGTCCGCCTCCTGCATTGCCTTGACGGCCTTGAGGGTCAACAGCTCCGGATCGCCGGGCCCGGCGCCAACCAGAGTGACTCGGCCGGTGTGCAACAGGCCGTCACACGGCTTTTTCGAGCGCGCTTTCATTGATAATCCTTTTGATCTCCGGGCGACAGGAGCCGCAATTCGTACCTGCTTGCGTGGCTTCACCGACGCTCGCGACCGTTGCGCAGCCGCGCTTCACGGCTTGGGCAATATCGTTGGCGCCGACGCCGAAGCAGGCGCAGACCGTTGCACCTCGGTCGACGGCGCCCTGGCCCGGGCGTCCGGCGAGTACGGAATTGCGTTTACCTGGAGCCGGACGTGCTGCGGCGAGCTGCGATATCGCCCATTCACGCGAGACAGCAACCGGCTCCGGTGCGAGAAACAGCATGCCCGTTAGATGACCATCTTCATATGCAGCGAAGCGCATGCGGCCGGTGCGTGCATCATGGTAGAGCGCGGGCTCGTCCGCGTCGCCGAGCAGGGCGCGTGCGAGAGACGTGCAATCCAGGCGCTCTGCCGCGAAACCCATCTCGACCCGCCAGCCGCCGTTGCATTTGGCTATCGCCCAGTATTCGGCGGGGATCTGTTTGGGCTTCCTCGGCAGCACCGCGAAACCGTAAGTCGCGGCAACGAAACGCTCTATCCGAGCCAGCACGTTCTTCGATGCCGGCTGTCCGGAGATCCTGTCCGTGATGCCGGGGACGAGACTATCCACGCGCGCGTTCGATGCGAACTGGTCATTCCAGTGCATAGGCACGAAAATCGAGCCCTGCAGCGCACGCGGCGTTACGAGCGCACGCACGAGGATGAAGCCAAGTCCCGTGGAGACGCGAACGAGATCTGCCTCCGCGATCTTGTGACGTTTGGCGTCGTCAGGGTGAATTTCGACGAACGGCTCGGCGTAGTGCTGCGACAGGCGCTGGCTTTTTCCGGTACGTGTCATCGTGTGCCAGTGATCGCGCACACGCCCCGTGTTGAGCGTAAGCGGGAAGCCCGCCGCAGTATCTCTCTCCGGCTCCAAAGTGACCCGCACGAAGCGGGCCTTGCGATCCTGCGTGACGTAGCCTCCTTCCGCGAACAGTCGCGCGGTGCCGTGCTCGCCACCGCGGCGCGGCCACTGGAACGGTGCCAGATCGTCATACCCAGCGGCATCGATCTCAGCACAAGCGCCGATGTCGAAATTACGTGTCCCAGCGTTTTCGAAGGCGGAAAGGGCCGCATGCTCGCGAAAGATCTCGTCGGGTTCCGAATAGGAAAACGCCTCGGCGTGGCCCATGCGCTTGGCGACTTCCGACACGATCCACCAATCCGGACGAGCATCGCCCGGTGTACTCAGGACGTTGCGCTGGCGGGAGATGCGGCGCTCGGAGTTCGTAACCGTGCCGTTCTTCTCTCCCCAGCCGAGCGCAGGAAGCAGAACGTGTGCAAGCCGCGCGGTGTCGGTCTCGGCCGTCACGTCCGATACGACGACGAACGGGCAGCTGGCGATGGCGTCGCGCACATTGCCAGCCTCGGGCATCGACAC
>JAATOF010002876.1:0-49522 GCA_013170925.1 Podosphaera leucotricha | reverse complement strand
GTGGAGAAAAGCAAAAGAAAGATCCTTCCAGGCAATAATGAATAGCCCGGAAGATATTGCCAGAATAACCCAATGGATTCTCAAAGAAGGATAGCTGGAAAAATTTCGCCTCGTAGAAAACGTCCAAAATGCCATAGAAGTAAGGAGAATTAGACTGGAAAGTAGAAGAGCAGGCTGAAGAGTGTAGGAGAGGGGTCCACATGCGACTATACAGCATCCACCGCGCTTCCTAAAGGTATATATATTTGACTAATAACATTACAGAATTCAACCAGACAGGTTAGGAGGTTTCCTCCTAGGTACATAAGAAGTGGATAGATTCCTGCATGAGCCACCAAGGCGCCAAATCAGGTCAATAAAATCAAATTCAAATATATAACCTTCTAAATACATTTAATGGTTTGCAAACACAAAAATTTTTATTTGTTCTGACAGGAACTCATTAATCGTCAACGCCGCTAAATGAATTGTTACATTGCCCAGCATCACGGATAGAGATAATTTTATCCCTATCCGGCCTTCAACGAGAAGCACTCAATTTGAGGAGCTCCCCTTACTAGCTTCTACTCTTGCGCCCAGAACAGATGTCAAGAAATGAAGCTTTTTAACATTGCTTAGTAAAAATACTGACTTTTCTCGCAACGCATCTTCGTTTGTGAGAGCCACTTGTGATCCAGGCTTCGCCAGTCTAAAAGATATCTTTCCACTGATTAAATTTTTAGCGGAGATACTTTTTGGCGCTTATATTTTCCGAACACACCGATTTTCCTCAGAAAGTGGCAGCTTAGGGTAGCCAGGTATCTCGTTTTCAATATAGCTCTCCGAATCACTCTGGCACTGACGCCCCAATTATCAAAAGGCACACAAGCAACTACATCATGGCTCATCTAGCGTCTATTGCGAGATTGTTTAGTTTAGTTTAAAATAATATCGACTTATTCAGTTGTCAGAGTAGGGCGCCGGCCTTGACGTCTTGTCGAAGTGAAGTTATTGGCAGCAAGGGAATAAATATCCATATCAGAAATTTGCTTTGTACACGATTAATCTCGCATCAAGTGCCGACGATGCAGGGGAGTTAATGGGAGCTGCTGAATGAAGCTAACTGTATCCTATTTGGAGCAGTTACTCCTTTGAAGGTTTTAAATCATAAAAATGTTGGCTTACCTTTTTCATGAAGAGTTTCACTAAATTCTTTGTGAAAATCCGATTGTGTATGCAAAAACTAATAAATAAAATAAATAAAAGGGGACGAAGACGGCGTTTTTACCTGAACGCTGGCGGTATCGGTATAAGTAGGATATTTGGACTATGGGATACGCTCCTCGTGTGGCTCTGGTGTCTAAGCTTCGCCTGGCTAGGGTTGCAGGTTTTTTGAGATTTCTGCTCGCGTACACAGTTCCCATTGCTGCTCTTTTTATTTTCTTTTGAGCAAGAAGGTTCCGTATAAAGGGTGGTTGAATTCTACGGGTAATTACTGAGTCAAATGGCTACCCGTCATGGGTCAATGTATCTGTGATCTTAGGTTCGTGGCAAAAGGGGAAAAGAGCACTGCAAAAGGTGTGGCCTGGGTCAGAGAGGAGCCATAGTGTGTCTAGATAAATAATTTTTGTAGAAATTTGTATGGCGATACCATGGCAAAAGGTAGGATTAACATTCAGCACCGATCAACGAGGATAGTCCGTGGGAATCCCGCAATGAAATATCGTTATAAGAGCAGAAAGTATTCAACTTTCGCACAGACCCCTGCATATCATAATAGTATGCAAAAATACTACATGTACTGGAAATTCAGCAACAGTTTACTCATAAGCCAAGAGCGCAACATTAACGGCTTGGAATGACTTGAAATTTGTGATTGTCCAATTCAATATCTCATTGTTTTCTGCAACGTACTTTATCATCCAGTCGGACACTTTTGGCACTTCTCCCAACTTCAACCATCTTTATAACAATCTTTATTTTCTTGAAGCAAAAGTTCTTCATGGTAAGCTCTTCAATCGTTTAACTGATTTAATTAATTTAGAGCGTTCGGCGCACGCGTTAGTTGACCTGAAACAGACGACTTTTGGTAGTGAACGCGCTTTTTCACAAGTTCGGACGCGATCAGATACCCTTGTAATATGGCTGATCCTAATCGTCTGTCATCAGAGTGAGAAAGTTCTGTATATTTATATGCAATATTATTGCCAGAGCTTGAACATTATTTATTTAGCTTGAAGACAAATATTATGGAGAAGTATCTCAGCCGGACAGTCCTTCTCTCAACAGCCTGCCGTTTCCTGTGACTCTTCAATGATAAGCGTTTCTTCATGTTACACACGTGATTCATCAGCTCTCTGTCGTTTGGACAGCATCAAGCCTCCTCTTCCAATACTCGCAAACGCTCATTCGGATGGGCAATTATCTGACTGCAAATTCCCGTGAACTTTTACATAATCGGATGAAGTATTCCGAGAAGGGTGAAGGAGTTCTGCTTTGATGGCTAGAGATTTGATTCCTGATAAAATTACATTCTGTAATACTTTCTTAAGCGTTCAAGAGTGTTATTGATTCCCAATCCTGAGGAGAGCAAGGAGAAGAGTAACGAGTTCATATGTAGATATCCGGCTTAGAGACGACAGATTCTGGGTCTATGGGAGAAATATTAGCTCATCAAAATGCCGATTTGATGTTGCCATCAGTGAACGCTTTGTTATGCGCTGCCTTGAAAGTAAAAAGGAAATCAGCCTCGACTTTATGATTAATACATGAGCATCTTTTAGAACTAGATCAAGCAAGCTTCTTATTCAACCTGTCATACAATGCTCTTAGGCACATTGGAGATGAGTGTAGCCTCACGTGAACTGATGGGAGTTTTTGCTCTTTTCTTAGATTGATTAATCTCCTGAAGCCCTGATTAGAGAAATCCATCTTTTTTAGGGTAAATAGGTATTTTCAATGATGATTATTGAGTGGTTGGACTGATGCGAAACTAACGCGTAAAATCAAGACCTGAATATTACAAAAAGCGCGTTCACTACCAAAAGTCGTCTGTTTCAGGTCAACTAACGCGTGCGCCAATCGCTCTAAATTAATTAAATCAGTTGAACGATTGAAGAGCTTACCTTGAAGAACTTTTGCTTCAAGAAAATAAAAATTGAAATTCAAGATTAATTAGTGTTAAATAGATGGTTGAAGTTGGGAGAAGTGCCAAAAGTGTCTAGTTTAAGATTTTAACGTCTGCTGGAAAAAAAGTTGCGGTAAGAAAAATATGACTAATCGACCGGCCAATCTATTCAAGGTTTAAAGGTCATTAAAACTGATTTCTGCTTCATCACACGTAGAATTAAAATAAATCCAACCTTGTGAATACTAATTTTGAACAGTGGAAGCAGATCTTGACTCCGATTGAGTGTTCCAAGTAGCAACCTGCCAAAATTGAGCGGAGCCATGCGAGAGCGAATTGTTGAGCTGCTTAAACGAGGAAAACCATGCCGTGCCGGCACAGGAAAGCTCAAATTTTCTAGATATTTCGCTGATAATATTTGCAAGACGGTCTCTGAAGTTTGTGAAAGTGGGAAAAAGGGACACCTACGGAAAGATAATGTCTGAAAATCGTTAGTATTTTGATATACGAGGGGGTCCAATTTTCTGTAGACCCAAAATTACCCGAACTTCAAACCATTACAACTTTCTCTACGCTCGACTAAATCCGAATCAAAGGCACTATGTCTTGTAGCTAAGCTTCTTGCGCATAAAAATTCTTTATTAGATTTTGATTTAAATCGATGGTGCTGGTGCTGGACTTGTTGGCGCGCAGGGCTAAAAACTTGTCCGTCTAGTCGAGGGGCACTACAGGTCCGTATTGTTTGTGTGCACGGACTCGATTATTTTCAAAAAAATTGGCCCCTCTCGCTAAAGGGTAATAATATTGCGTCTTGTCGAGGGGCACTATAAACATCGACTTTCACATTGAACTCAAAGTTTCAATACATAAACAGTTTTTGGCGACTGAATAATACCTACTCCTACCTGAAATTTGTATGATCTGGCATATTACATTATGCAGGATTGTTTCCAGTCTAGCCAACCTTAGCAATTGTAAATTTACATCTAGGTGACTGCGTAACTCGTTAGAAAACGATCTGGTCCGTTGTCGATATCACTCGGCTTTAATCCCGTGGTCATCGAGTGCTCAGAGTGGATAATACAAATTTCCCACCATCAATCCAAGTCATTTTCCACTACGTTCACCATGACGGCTATGGATGTAGATGCGCCGGTCTCTCTCGCATCGCAGTTTGGACGCGAACGACAGACACATGCCACGTTAGTAATCTAACCATACTGAGAGATGAGTACTGACTGTAGTCGCAGTATCCTCTGCTGTAATTGTGGAGCGGCGATTGACGGGACTACATCTTCTGGCGCGCTCTGCTTTGACTGTATCAAGCTTACCATTGATGTATCGCAAGGTATTCAGCGAGAAGCTACTCTTCACTACTGCCGCGACTGCGAACGTTGGCTCTTACCGCCCGCGAGCTGGGTTATTGCTACGCCTGAATCGCGGGAACTGCTCGCATTGTGTCTGAAGAAATTGCGCGGGCTACATAAAGTCCGCATCATTGATGCAAGTTTCATCTGGACTGAACCACATTCTCGGCGGATCAAGGTCAAACTCACGATCCAAGATGCCGTATCCGAAGGCGTGGTGCTGCAACAGGCCTTCGAAGTTGAATACATTGTGGCGTACCAACAATGTCCAGATTGTGCCAAATCGTACACAGCAAATACCTGGCGAGCGTGTGTGCAGGTACGACAAAAAGTTCCCCACAAACGCACTTTTCTCTACCTCGAACAACTCATTTTAAAGCATGGCGCACACAAAGATACGATCAATATCAAAGAAGTTAAAGATGGGCTCGACTTCTACTACTCAGCTCGGAATCAGGCGGAAAAGTTTGTGGATTTCTTGAATTCGGTTGTGCCGGTCCGATCGAAGAAGTCACAAGAACTTATTTCTGTGGATATTCATACGTCGACCAAATCATACAAATTTTCCTACTCTGTCGAATTGGTCCCAATATGCAAAGATGATCTCGTAGCTCTCCCGATCAAGTTGGCCAAGCAGATTGGCAATATTTCTCCCTTAGGCCTCTGTTACCGCGTGGGGACTTCAGTCAATATAATTGACCCGAGTACGCTTCAGACAGCAGATGTCAGCACTCCAATTTACTGGCGAGCATCATTCACATCGCTCGCGGACGTTCAAGAAATGGTGGAACTGATTGTTATGGATATTGAGCCCCTTGGAGCTCAAAAAGGTAAATGGCTACTGGCCGAAGCGACAGTTGCTCGTGCTTCTGACCTTGGAGTGAACAACACAACGTACTACACACGAACACATCTTGGGAATATTCTACACCCAGGTGACTCAGTAATGGGATACCTACTCAGCGGCACCAACTTCAATAGTCCCCAATTTGATGCCCTCGAGGAATCCGGCACCTACGCCTCACATATTCCTGACGTTATCTTGGTGAAGAAACTTTATGCCCGAAAGAAGAAGTCGAAGGCTCGCGACTGGAAGCTGAAACGTATGGCGCGGGATGAAGGAGAACTCTTACCCAAGAAGGCGGACCAAGAGAAAATCGACCGGGACTACGAGATGTTCTTGCGAGACATTGAGGAAGACCCCGACTTGCGCCAAACTATGGCGCTTTATAAAGCCCAGCAAAAGGCTCAGCGCGATGCAGAGGCCATGAGCGTGGCTGAGACGGATGATGGCGAAGAGGATGAGACTCCACGTATTGATATGGAGGAGCTGCTTGACGAATTTGATGACCTTACCTTCAATGAAACCAAATAAGTGTAGATAAATAAGCTCTGAATTAGCTGGCGCCGTGTAGGGTGTACGGTATAAAACTCATGAGGCGTTTTAGGAGAAATAGACAAAATTTACGAACATCCTCCCGCGTGTGACACGCAAGATCACAAGTTCACGACGTAGTCCTTGTCTGTTGTCGTTCCATTTGCAACGCATTAAGATGGGTATACAGTGAATAAGACAGATCCAGTAAACGAAAGCTGCCGATTGGATTAACGCACAGAGCAACAGCTTACAAGATTTGAGGGTGGACTTTAAGAATATGTAGAACAAGTTCGCCCAGCCCACTGTTTTCTCAACTAAGACATGTTGAGGTCAAATATTAATATACATTACGTCTTTAACATCATACCAGCTGTTGAAAATATGGGTCGGAACTAGAGTTACGCCATTTCCGATTCTGTTATATTTCAATCAAAGCCAGCTTCACTGGATTGCGTGCGGATAGACGCGTTATTTTTCGACTTAGAATTACTTCTCAGAATTGTATTAAGGATCGAGATAGATTGGAACAGCTTCCCGAACTCCCTCGTCACATTTCCCACTCGTTAGTATCTCCCTGTCATTACGTCGTAATACTAATGTTCCACATCACCATTGAGACCGATCAAGAAATGACGAATCGCGAATGTTAGCTACTCAGCGCATTCTAAATAATTTTCCACTCTACATAGATTTGCTAGCGGAGAGTAATAAAGTCGCGAAAGAATCGGTAAAGCATGAAAACCCGGTTCGCCATGGCAAATTCCTAAGCTGCTCGAGTTCTCGCTCTGTAGAGCTTTTAGTGGTCCCGGTATAATTACTACGCTTAGTGATAGTTGCATGATATAAATATGATTGATCGAGATAAGGATTTGGCTCGAATTGAAGATTTCATGTACTATAATTTCGCGTTAGCTCGAGAAGAAATACTTGCTTCGTGATGGAGTGAAACATGATCAAATAGTTGGAGATTAAGATCTAAAGTTAGTATCCAAGAGAATGATTCATTTCAAATGATGATTGAGCTGGACATGAGGCATGTTTTTTCGTTAAATCTTTCATTTTCCTGTGCAGACTTGCATCATATTTCTGCATTACCCGTTTTTACTCTGTTTACTGGACGAAGGATAACATTGTCAAGCAATCTCACGGCTGGACCCCCCGATAATCCCAAATCCTCCCCCGGATCGGGAGATTCAACTGGAAGCATTTTGATGGCGCCACTTAAGATTGCACCTCTGCTTTCGTCTACTGTTTGAATTTCTTCCAATGTATCCGGATCTGCTAGGGAAAAATAATCAACGTCAAAAAGAACTCTTTTCGACCCATCTTGTTGTTGTTGCTCGGCATAAACAAGGTTTAAAAAGGCAAGTGCCGGGTGTAAAATGTCATCTCTTGTTCGGTCGCCTGTTGAATACCTATTTTCAGCAACTCGCAAGGCATTAAAGAGCACCGTAGCAACTTTTCGCCGCCTTGTCCCGAGATAAACATTCCGAGAGCTCAAAGCAAGACCGTCAGTTTCCCTTTGAGTCTCTCCGACCTGAACTTGAGTTTCCATGCACAGATCTTTGACCATATTTTTGATGACTACTGTTTGCTGAATATCTTTTTGTCCAAAATAAACATTCTCTGGTGTCACAATATTGAATAACTTCGTACACACGGTTGCGACACCACTGAAGAACTGAGGCCGACTTATACCTTCAAGAATTCCACTGATGGGCCTGACAGTAACAGAGCTACCACTTTTGCTTAGGTCCTGCGGGGGGCCTCCAGAAGGATACATTTCTGCTGTAGTAGGAGTGAAAACTGCCGCAATCTTTCCTAGATTACTGCCATCGGCAGCTATTTCTTGATCTAATTTCTCTATTTGTTTTAAATCATCCGCTAAGTTTTTGGGATAGCTGCCTAGATCTTCATGGGCAGCAAATTGTGAAGGATTAATATATATACTGACAACTACGACGGAGTTTTCCTTGGCAGCCATCCGTATTAGCGAGAGATGCCCCTCATGAAGAGCTCCCATGGTAGGAACCAGACCAACAGAGCGATAATTGAAGAGTTGCTTCCGGCGCCATATACGGAGACTGTGAATATCGCTAAATATTTTGATTTTGGTGTTAGGTATTACCGCATCTTTCCACCTGCTTTGAACTCCAGTTGTGGTGCTCAAGAAAGAGCTTGATTGCTTGAGAATTGATTGCCATGGAAGGGAAGGTTTTCCTTTTAAAAACATCGACATGATGAGGTTGGGTTATCACGGGATAATTCATGTCACTGTCATGTTTATAGATTTCCCTACTGCTACTGCTACTGCTAGCGCTAGCGCTAGCGTCGGCACGGCAAATCTTGGTCCGCCAGAAAATGTTACCAAAATTATTTAGATCCCTGTCGCTACTTACTATCTACGCAACCTTGAAGCAACAATGACAGACGATGGGTTACTCATGAACTTTGAGATCGGAGATGCACCGATCATTCCTAAGCAGGTGTATCAGGGTGGTAGGTGGAGAGATAGACTCATCGCGAAAAAATGCGCTGCCAAGCGTGCAACTGAAACTAAACGTCCGCTGCGTCCATCCGAGAGAGAAATTATTAGTGAGAAGCTTGATGATCGGGTAGTAGAGGACTATGTTGGACCAGGAGCAGCCCCAAATCCGCCTAAGCGACAACGGATTGACAATACCGGCCTACGGAATCCAAAGTATACTTCAAATGGCGCACAAGAGAGACCGTTGTCAAAGGCGCCACAACAACACGAAGCAAAAGCTGCTTTTATTTCCGGGAAACTACCGTCTGGAAGCATCAGCGCTGATGCGCAAAGGAGCGCGGCTATTCGTGAACAAGGAGAGATGGGCACATCGACAACTTCAGAATTACAGATTACAGGAGCCCTCAAAGCGAATGGTCGCAGCTCAGCTCACGAGGCGAAGAAATCAACTTTCCATCAAGATACTAGATCTTCATTTGTTGCGGGAAAGCTCCCTCCAGGGAGTATAAACACGAGCGGAAGCAATTCCAAGAAGATTGTGTTTGAGGATCCCCCAAAAAGCACTAGCTCCGCGACTACTTCTACCAAACAAGGAACTACTGCATCCAAGAAACCTGGACAAGTGATTTCTTCTCTATTCACATTCAACCCTTCTGCCAAAACCAAGTTTGAAGAGCCGGAAGGAGAAATGGAGCGAATCAAGCCGTCTAATGCACCACTCACTGCAGAAATGGAGACTTTTACTGCATTGGGTCTATCTGCAAGGTTAGCAGCCCACCTTTCCGTCAAACTTGATTTGAAAGCACCAACAGCAATTCAGAAAGCCGCAATTCCTTCCCTGACAACGGCAGATGATGATGCGTTTATTCAAGCCGAAACTGGCTCGGGAAAAACATTAGCCTACCTGCTTCCTATTGTCCAAAGAATTATGGCCATGAGCGATGAGAATATCAAAGTACATCGCGACTCTGGACTTTTTGCCATCGTTCTTGCGCCAACGAGAGAACTCTGTAAACAAATTGCAACTGTGTTAGAGAAGCTCCTTCGATGCGCCCCGTGGATTGTAGGAACTACTGTCATTGGAGGGGAGAGCAAACAATCAGAAAAAGCAAGGCTAAGGAAAGGAGTCAATATTCTGATCGCAACTCCAGGCCGATTAGTGGACCACTTAGATAATACCGAGGTACTAAAAGTCAATACTGTTAAATGGCTCATTCTAGATGAGGGGGATCGATTAATGGAGCTAGGATTTGAAGAAGAGATCAGGCAAATAGTTAGTAAACTGGATCGGAAAAATCCTGGTACTGTAAGTACGAGTCATCTAGAGAGCGAGACTTTACCCAAACGACGCATAACAATCCTTTGCTCAGCTACAATGAAAATGAATGTTCAGAGGCTAGGCGAGATAAGTTTAAAGGACGCTATTCATATATTGGCAGATCCTACGGATACACAAGCCAACAGAAAAAGAGAAGATGCGGATCAAGAAGACACGAAAAGGTTCTCGGCACCTGCACAACTCAAGCAGGCCTATGCAGTTGTGCCGGCTAAACTGCGACTGGTTACTTTAACAGCCATTTTAAAACGGGCTTTTGCGAGACGTGGTTCTGTTATGAAAGCTATTGTATTTATTTCTTGTGCAGATTCAGTTGACTTCCACTTCTCGGTGTTTAGTCGCAAATTAGAGTCTTTATCTCACGATGAAGAGAATCTAATTCCAACACCCTCCATTGTAACCACTGAATTAACTAAAGATTCAATTGCTCATGCAACCACTATCTCTAGTAAATCCAACTCGGTAATTCTTTTTCGTCTGCATGGATCTCTGGCACAGAACATTAGGACAGCAACGCTTAAAACATTTACCGAATCAAAAGAACCTTGCGTGATGATATGTACAGACGTCGCATCTCGTGGTTTAGATCTACCAAATGTAGACTACGTTATCGAATACGACCCCCCATTTAGTGCTGACGACCATCTCCATCGTGTTGGTAGAACAGCGCGCGCAGGAAAAGATGGCCGAGCGCTTATCTTCCTGATGCCAGGGGATGAAGAAGAATACATTTCCATCCTTGCATCTGGATACCGAGATGGCAAGAAAGCATTAACCAGCAACACAGCAGAAGCGTTGTTGCGAAATGGATTTGGTGGAGTTGGCAAAGAGTGGGAAGAGCGTGCAACGGAATGGCAACTGGATGTGGAACGCTGGGCACAAGACTCACCAAAATATCTTGAGATGGCGAGGCGTGCCTTTCAAAGCCATATCCGAGCGTATGCCACCCACGTAGCGACTGAGCGAAAAATTTTTAACATGCAAACTCTCCACTTGGGACACCTCGCCAAAGCTTTCGCGCTGAGGGACAAACCTGGCAGTATTAAAGTACCAGGCCTTCGACCCGCGAAGATGACCAAGGCAGATCGAAGTGTTGCAGCTCGCAAAGCAAAGAGAGGGGAAGCAGATGATTATGCGCCGGAAGGCGAAAGGGTTAGAAAACAAAGAAAGCTAGATCTTGACCTACCGAATGTGGAACTTAATGATACGGCAAAACGTATGAAAAAGAAAATGATGGAACACCTTTCGGCTTCTCGAGAGTTTAATATAGGATAAAAGAGTGATAAATATCAAAATATCATATTCTTAATTGTTCATAAGTTTTTAAAGAATATATTAGATTAGGTAAGATTTTCTGTTGCTAGTGTTAGTTTTGTGCATGGAAAAGCCTGTAGTTGTTATCTCCTCAATCTCACTGGGAGTAGATGGTAAGATATGTTTTCAAGATTTTTATTGGATGAACTGTTGGAAGAAATTATATTCGTATTAGATTCTCTGAGTTTTGTAGCTCTCCTGAGTTTACGGATGAGTTGCTTTCTGCTTCGGCACGAGATTCCTGGTCGAAGTCAGGAATAGTGAGCAAACCCTCCCGGCTAGATTCTACAGGATTTAGCGGCATAACTGTGTGCTCCTCTCGTCGGCCGATAATTACGTTTCCAACAACAAGTAGAGTGGCACCAGCGAACCACATAGGAGGAAGACGCTCGGAGAAGATCAAGCAGCCCAGCACGGCCGTAATGAGAAAATTGGACGATGTGTTGAGGATAGAGACCTGGACGGTAGATGTGCCATGCGTCAGGGCTTTCGTAAAGAGGGCCCACATGATTCCATTAAAAAGGAGATTCAGCCCAAAGAACATCTATGGCCCGGTCAGTTTTTGGCCGAGCTCTCGTTGTGCATGATCGGGCAATGATATCCGTCTCGCTAATAGCCGCGGCATGTACTGTCTCTTTGCCGGAACTCGTCACTGGGGCGGGAGTGTGGTGGACATACTGCTCTTATGATCACCTCGACACCATAAACCCTTCTTCCCAGGCCGAGTGTGGTGGCGACGACGGTGGCCCATTGTGTTGTGAGATCGGTCGTGGTGCTAGTGAATTGAGAATACAGCCTGAATTTAATGCTGACTTCACGTACAGTTTGGCAAATACACCATTAAAAGCTGCACATGCTCCGCTAGCAATCGCAAGTATAATCCATTGCATTTGAGTATTTAGTTTACCCATTTCTTCAACGACCTTGGGCGATTGAGGCGGGTGCTGCTGCTTTGAGCTGGCTGAACGCTTCGCGCGTAGTGACATGGGATCACAAGGCTGCGTCACGGCCTCTGCTTGGGTCTGTCGTAGAAACTGCAGATACTCAACCCCTCTCTATGGCGAGATAGGCGCATGTGTTGTGACAGCGAGGCGTGCAGCTTTTATGTGGCAGTGGTGGCTAAACTATAAGAATTAATTTACATGAAATTTTAAACTTTGACCATATTCATTCCTAGACTGCGCCGGGGTCTATTCAACTACATGTACATCGACTTAGATCTATGAGCTAGAACAAAGTCTCCTCAATTACAACATGGAAAAGGTTTTAGATGATATTATTAACTGAAATTAATAGAATTCCGTCTGTATCTGTACTGCCAAAGGTTATCCGATTTCCGTACTCAAGTAACGCCCGATTACTGTTCTACGGGTATTCCAAGTCAACCATATTATCATCCTAGTCACTTGAGACTTACAGTTTCCTATCTGATCATGGCTCGCCGGGTCTCTTGCTATTGCAGCTCACAATCTTGACTTTATCAGCCAAGACGGTTTGACTAGAGTTTTCCATTTTGAAAGTAACATCTTTAATTAAGAAGGTCCAAACTTCATCACAGAAACGATACGTGTCAAGGTGCCCCTTCGTTAATTAGCAATGTTGATATAGAAACACTCCTCTCACAAACCTTGAACGTCAATCGAGCTTTTACTTTATCGGCGAGTACTTCTGTAATACTGCGATCAAAATTCGCTAGGATCTTCATTGCAAGTTGGGGCTCAATTCGGCGGTCACTGATCAGATCGTCCAGCGTATCTGTAAGTGCCATACCAATACTAAATTTTTCTCTGTCAATCAGGGCGATCTATACATAGCAAGGCTACTAGTACCTGCTACGGCGATAGAGCTCGTAAAATGATTGTCCATTCGTCGCCATGGTTTTTATACTTACAAGGAATGGTGACGCCGAATGGGATGATGCGAATCGGATGACTAATCCGCGCTAGATCATCTAGGGAAATCCGACCGCGACGTAGCCAGTATCCAACTTGATCGAATCGAAAATGAGTCTCAAATATGGGCTTAGTAGTGCTACGGCTACATTTGCGGTTATTGGAGCGTGTAAGATATAATCAATCAGCGTTGATTCGGCCAGCTAATTTAGTCTAGATATGCTCTTTACCGGTGACGGAGAAGCTTTTAATGTATATTTTTCGGAGCTTCAGATATAAACAGGGCATTTACTAATCACTGCAATAGTTTGGACAATTCCTAGAAGACATATCTCCATATGCGTGGGCAGACCTTGGAATCGGGCTGTGCATTGGATTATCGGTGGTGGGAGCTGCATGGTATTATATCTTATCCCCCCAAACGGCGTCCAGCTCATGTTGAAAGGGGTATCTTTGTTACTGGATCTTCGATAATTGGCGGTGGAGTAAGAGCACCTCGGATTCGAACTAAAAACTTGATTTCCATCATTTTCTGTGAAGTAGTTGCCATCTATGGTGTTATCATGTCGATAGTCTTTTCGGCAAAACTCAACGTGATGGATCGCAGCTCTATATATTCTGCCAGCAACTACTACACTGGATTTGCCTTATTCTGGGCTGGTTTAACCGTGGGAATGTGCAACTTGATTTGTGGAATTTCAGTGGGCATTAATGGAAGTGGTGCGGCCCTGGCTGATGCCGCTGATCCCAGTTTGTGAGTTATACTGCGACTACATCCCTCATTCTACGACTTACCTGAATTTAGATTTGTCAAAATTCTGGTAATTGAAATTTTTAGTTCTGTCCTTGGCCTTTTCGGTTTGATCATTGGCTTGCTTGTCGCTGGTAAGGCAGCGGATTTTGCGTGATTGCCACGCAACTCCAACTATTCTAATTTTGAGCTTCTCATTTTAGAGGGACCAAAAGTTAGTTATCTATGTACAAGATTTTTTGTGGCATTAATAATCAGGCGTTCATGGTAGAAGCGTAATTTTGAAAGTTGCTCTACTAAGCAATGTGAGGGAGGGTTTAATGGTGTTAATATGTAATACAAAGCTATTGCTTCAACAATTTTCTAACGCCATTTGCCACTTACATCTTCAACCTTTTTCAGTGATCAAAATTATGATCATTGAATTTCTCTGTTTACTTAATTTCAATAAATCTGTAATAGTGCACACATTGGCCCAGAAATCCTTTTTGCCTCCCTTTAAGCGTCCATATAATCGATGTAACGGATATCATGTAATGGGATCCATACAAGTTTAGAAGATCATAGAATTAGCAATATAATTGATACGGTGAAAACATGGACACCACCTTGAGAATGCGCTTATGGTCACGGAACCGCATAGTTTTGGTGGCAGGGGCGGGTCTTTCTGGAGACATATTGCGCCCGTGTCGTTCCGCATAGTCCTTATGAATTGCGTAGAATTATAGAACCCTCTGGCCCGTACCTTTCAGATTCATAATATTGCGATTCTATGGTAAAAGGATCACACGGATCTAATAGACAACATATTAGTTTTTTTTGTACCGAAGGCTTGTCGGAAAGATCTTGAATATGATCCACTGAACGCGAATAAGCTGCTCTCTCATAGCATGTTAGAGATAACCAGTGAATATACTGAACGATTACAGCTGGCACCATGTGAAAATGAAGAAATTTATCTGAAATGTGCTTGCAATAGGGTTGCGGACCAGATTTCCATCCTTGTCAACATCATTTCTACCCATCGCCCCGGCCGACGCATGTCGACACGACAACCGCGAGCATGGTTCGGATCAAGAATCGATACCTACTGGTCAATATTCTTTATCCGGAACTTGAGGAGAGATCCCGAACGACCTCTGTGCCTGATCTGGTCTCCCTCAATCAACCGACCACTAGTAACCTCACACCCCAAGCACTACTGAGAGGATTGAAGGCGGAAATCTCGCTCCTCTTCGGAGACTATGGGGTCGGAGCCATCGCGGATAACTTGTCAGGTAATACTTTCAATCCGGTGACGGCAGATGAGGTCAGGCACTAATGATGCCCAGTTAAGTACTTGTCGCCGGCCACATCGACCATCATCCTACGCGTTGCCCGTGCTCACTTCAAGTTAGTCTGGGCGGCACTCTCGCTCATGCACACTGTACCTGTCAATGATGGGAAAAAATGCATCTTTCGAGTAGTGCGGGTGAGCGGGACGATGAGGAAAGTCGAGAACGAAGCGATTTGTAGAGCACGAGACTTGATCGCAAGAGTCACAAAAAGAGAAGCTCACAATGCTAGCTTTTCTACTCTCGATTCAATGTTTGGTCCTGCCCAAGCGAATAGTCCAGACGCGCCGATGATCGATATATCAGAGAACGAAGTAACGGATACGGAAGTTATTCATAACTAAACTAGTTTATTCTTTCTACTATTTACTACCTTTATGCCGCTCTCGCGTGCAAGCATTGATAGGGAAAATTTGGTGGTATCAAGATCATCATCATCATCATCGTTAATATCAACATCATTTTTGTCATGTCTTTTTTCTGCTTCCTGTCTTGCTTTGGCTTGTTCTTCCCACTCTCGTCGCTCGTGTTCATCGTACTCATCTTTTGCATCTAGCCATCGCTCTTGCACATCCTTCACATCCATAACGGTTACTCCTTCTCTCATAGCAACTTGCCAGACAGTATCATTTGCTCCCTCTGCGCCTCCAAAAGCATACCCACCGGCCCGATCGATGACCTGAAGCAAATGCATCATGCTGTGTTTGTTCTCCACTGCTAGAGTTTCGAACCCGACCAAGCCGAAACTTTCTACAAGTTCAACGATCGCGGAATTTAAACCTTCGAATTTAGATCCACTCATCGCGGAAGACTCGTCTTGAAGACGAGGCAGAAGATAAGAAAGGTCTTGGACATCGGTATAGAAATCTAAATTGAAAGGAAGTTCTGGATACGACGAGAGCTTATCTATCTTTGTTAACACATTTAGATGTGGAAGATCCATCTGTAACATGGCACGTAGAGATAAAATCAGGTTGGAGATGTAGAGTGAGGGTAGTGTTAAACAATACGAGTCTGACAAATGGAGAACAACGATCTTTAGTAGATTAGCAAAAGAATACCTCAAGGGATATAGACTGTCTCTCACGCGATAACCCAACTTTTGTATTCGAAAAAATATATTTCGTAATGATGAATGATGTGTGTAGAGCTCTACTTGTCCTGGACAGTCAAAGAGGACATAATCCTCCCCAAGGCTACTCAGGCCTTCCTCGAGCCATTGAATGTTGTGTTCAAGCTCCTCAAGGGCATAAAGTACCGCACCGTTTGGACCTAGATCAAGTTCTTCCATAATATCTTCTAATTTTATCATGTCACGCACGTCGATTGCACAGGGATAGCTTGTATGATCATTTGCTGGATCAAGATTCACGACGGAGCATTTACGTCCTATCGCCGACATGAACTGCTGCACTAGCATCAGTCAGCTTGGCCTAGCATGAGCGATATTAAATCTCACTCCCATCGCAGTAGGTACTCTTGCCCGAGCCAGGACTACCGACGATAAGCTGTGCGAATGGCATGGTGCTGCACCGGGAGGGGTGGGATAAGGCGTGTGCGCAGACAATAGGGAGGATCAGATATAATCAATCCTATTATCCGGAGAACATGCGATTCATAAGAACGGAGAAGTGGGACGAATGAATTCTCGACGATCTGAGGTTGCGGCGTTACTGGCCATGTTAGATGTGTGACGCCACAGTTAAAAAATGTTGACGCGTAGAAATGTCCACGAAGCCTGCTCACCCGCCGTGCACGTCGCTGTCGTCACTCGACTTTCTCGCCAAATCCCGTGGTACGTTCAAGCAGACGTCTTAACATGGCTCCAGGTACCTTGAGACACTCTCCGTCACCTCCTACGCACATACTGGTATTAATTCACGAAAGCGGTTCAATTCGAGCTTGCAGAGCCCCCTTCCGACGCGATATCGGCCCTAGCCTTCGCGCCCAACACCCCCTCTCGACTACTGGTTGCTTCTTGGGACAAGCACGTGTACCTATATGACACTTCCGATCAGGAAGCGCGGGGTCAGTTGATCTCGAAGCATGCTCACCGCGCGCCGGTACTCGACGTGTGTTTCGGAGCCACCGACCATGTCGCATATACCGGAGGAGTAGACTGTCAAGTGAAAATGTGAGCGCCGGCATGTTCACTGGATGACATATGTATGCGCTGATACGATCGCTAGGATCAATCTTTCGAATAGAGAACAGAAAATTATGAGTGTCCATGGCGCGCCTGTGAAATCAGTTGTGTACAGCAAGGAATACGGTCGACAAGCCTCCATCCACACTGCCTAGTTTAGCGTTGACTATTTCCTAGATATCCTCTTCTCTGCCGCCTGGGACGCCACGCTGCATATCCACGACCTCAGCAACCCCGAACCGGCCCCAATTTCGATCAAATTACCCGCCAAGCCCCATTCCCTCTCCATCTCCGCGTCCAAGATGGTAATTGCCATGGCGTCGCGACTGGTACATATCTATGAGCTTGAGAGCATAAAAAAAGCAGTTGGGACTGCACAAAGTTCAGTTGAACTACAGCCCTGGCAACAGCGGGAGTCATCGCTGAAGTTCATGACCCGCTCTGTAGCATGTATGCCGAACGACGCAGGGTATGCCACAAGCAGTATCGAAGGCCGCGTTGCCGTCGAATGGTTCGACCCCTCCACTGATTCCCAAGCTCGCAAATACGCCTTCAAGTGTCATCGCCAACCCGATTCCGAGGGTGACGGCAGCGACATTGTGTACCCAGTACATGCGCTGACCTTTCACCCAGTCCACGGATCCTTTGCTTCTGGTGGAGGTGACGGGATTGTTGCGCTCTGGGATGCTGAAGCAAAGCGCAGGATCCGGCAATACCAGAAATACCCCGCAAGTATTGCGGCGCTCTCTTTCTCATGCGACGGAACTTATTTGGCGATTGGTGTCTGTCCTGGGTTTGAAAATGGACAAGAGAACTACTGTGGCGAGGGCGCCACGCATATCTTCATTCGAGAACTTGGGATAAATGAAGCAAAGGGAAAACGCGCAAAGTAACCACTATTTAACTATGTGCATCTGCATCTGCATCTTTTTATTCTTAGGTTACATGTAGCTATACTGTAGAACAACTATGAATCACCGTATTTCCAACTCTTTAAACATACATCCGAAAGGAGTGAGTTAGACCATCTTAGCGATAATACCACAAAATGCTGAAAGTGACGATCTATAACTTCGCTTCAAGCTTCACAGAGCTAACCTTGGGGTTTAGAGGGTCAAACAATATGCACATCAAGATATATTTCATATTTAAAAGGGACCAAAAGAATTAAATGCTAGTTAAATGTACTATGTGAGTTGAGTGACTTTACATGTAATTACAGAATTCAGCGTTGGACGTAAAAAAGTAAACAAATCATCTTGGGTTACATCCACTAACCCCCATATCCCACCTCATTTTAGTTATCGCTTCGCAATGAGTTGAGATTTCAGGTCGCTAACCAAGGTATGAATTCATCTTAATTTGCCGTGATAGATTTTGATCTCGGCTGGGAAACTGTTGCGGCCACATACATGTACCCTACCTTTTGCGCACCCAACAAACATTTTCTCTACATCTTTGAAGTCGGATTATTCAACAGCAACACATTTTAAATTGTATTATAAGATTGAGAGATACATATGAATCCTGTAGAATTGTATCACAGGTGTCCCTGGCTGCTCTTATATTTACTAAGTTTAAATTACGTGCCCTTTCAGTCTCAGCCTGTTGCTTGGCAACCTCTATTTTATCTATCATAGCAAATATTTCATTTGAATTTTTTCTAATTTTTTTCTTGGTCGAGATGGCTTTAGATACTCATTTTTCTACTTTCAGCCGTTCAAATTCAATCTCGAGCTCTGCTATCCTAATATTCGCCCTCTCAAGTGGATCTCTGACAACGAGATATATTTTCGGATTGCCGATTTTTTGGTTGGCACTGAAAAATATCTAGAGCATTTTTGGGTGTCGTAAATTCTAGATCTAAGGTCGTCTGGACCTATCCCAAGTTTGGGGGGGATCGAAGAACTTCTCCGGATTCAAAGGGCTAAGGCCAGTGGCATTCCAACCTGACATAATATCCCTATCTAAGAGCCCTTGTCCCGACCAATATTATAGAACTTACTTAAGTTCTTTTTCTTTACAGGAACTGTGTCGTTGAGGGCTGATAGAGCGCCGATCTGAGATCGACATTTAGACTTTATAACTGAGAAGGAAGCCAAACTCAGCAGTTATAGAATGTGAGATGCGTGTGGTGGCAAGTTGAGAAAGCGAATTTTGTTTTCTTTTCAGGCAAGCATGAAATCTAGACTTATGTGGCTGCCATGCTCGTCAAGAATAAGAATCTAGTTCCTATTATTAGAGCTGACTTCAGGTATGAATACCCGTCGAAGCCATTCGATTCCGATTGAATTCGACGTCCATCCGTTTTCTGAGATCGTGTAATACCAACCAAAAACAGCTTCAGAGGGAAACCATGAAATATGAAGGCTCTGACCTTCAAAAATCACAAGGCACTTTAATTTTTTACCGGCAGCTGATACAGCCTCGACCATTGATACCTATTTGCGATTCTCGGGAGATTTTGATATTTCTTTCTTTTATTTGAGCTTGCAAGCACATGTAAGTTTGAACACCCCCCCAAGGCGATTCCTGCTTCGTCCATATTCCACATATATTCTGTAGAAACATTTAAGCGATCACAAGTACTCCTATAAAGATCAAAAAAGGCATTGAGATTTTCTGGAGTTGCTGTCATTGCTCTACTAGCTTCAATGTTCCTACTAACGACCGAAGAATCTTTTTCACTTCGTCTGAGAAAGCTTGAAAACCAGCTTTTTCCTAGAGGATTATGATCTCCTTTCGATGCAAGGATTCTTTCGGCCATTTCTCGGGCACGGGCGTGAGTTGGGGGGCACCCTCTAGAATCCTCTTTAAGAATCTAATTCGCTAGAAATGCATCATGCTTAAGGCACGATCGCTGACGATATTGTTGAGATATCCGCTGTTCCTCCAGGCCAGCAAAATACAAGCTAGTTAGAGCTCATCATCAAAGATGTAGTGGTTGAATAAATTGAATTATGAGCCATAGGGTTAATATTTGTTGGGTGCGCGAGAGGTACCCCCTCGAGCTTACTTAGGCGGGAGAAAAGAGATGGGCAAGCTATAAAAGACGCTGTCACCATAAATTGGCATAATATCTATCCATCAAGGTTCATGTAGGATATTAATTTGTAGCATATCATCACAGGCTCTTGCTTTGGAGAAAGCAAAGAATAGTTTGACTACCTCAGAAGCGCCAAGACCTCAAAAATGTATAATTTCTGTTTATTTTCGCGAGGAATATCACAATTGTAACAAATGACTCAAGGACCCAGATCTTTCAATACTTTGTTAAGTTTTTGTTGGACTTGTGCATAATGAGATACTGTGCACTAATCTACCCAAACTTTAAAAAAACAAAAAATAGACTCGAGATCTAGTATCCTTGTCCCCTGGTATTTTTGTTAGCCTAGTTTTAGATCCCGGTTTATTCAAGAGCTGCTGTTCGAATGATGTTTCCCAAATTAATTTGGGCTCATCCAGTTGCAGCGTAGATTAGACAGCTATACCAAACTATAACCGGTATATCATACGCATTTAATATAGCCTGCCTTTGGTCGAAATCGGTGCCTCAAACTTATTTACTTTATTTGACAACCACACAGCTTCTCCAGAACTAGCGAGAATTTGAGCGGCTATTTAGTTTGAATGATTTTCCCTGACAATAGTTAAAGGCTTCATACGAATTAATGACGTTTTTTTAAGGTAGCCTTGGCGATTGTGACGAAATCTTTTGTGGAAACATCGCCCGCTAGGCATAGCCTCAATCCCCCTGAATCCATCTGAATAGGAGAGCGTGCGTATATGTTGGCTTCGATCATTTATAATGCCAGGCGAAAATTTTACACGTCGGTATGAGCCAAATTTAAGTTGGTTGATGCTTTTGTATTTGTTTCCTGAATTGAACTGATGCTTGGCGCTTTGATAAAGATTTATGTCTTTATTCCGTATTCCTGCTGGGAAAAAACTAGATTTTATCTCGCTAGATAAATCAAATTTTGAGGGATCTAGTGTTTACACAAATCAGTGTTTAAATTCATATATGAGAGAAAATATAATTGATACCTGAATTTGACTCAAAATAGGGATCATCGATTCTCTCCGAAATAGTCACGAGCTCGTTCACTGGAAGACGGCGTTTTTGAAGTTTTATCATTTTCTTTTGTCCCTTATCAGAAATGGTATCGAGGACTTTATTGTCTCTCGAGTGCTCGGATTTTGTAGAACTCGTAGCAGGACATAAATCTGGTGTGGTTTTAATTAGCTTTCTGTTTCAAGTATTTTAATTGAATACTTGGTTAATATTAGTTTATATCGAAATTTATGACAAAGTTATATCTCCAGTGCTAATAGGGGATTTAAATTGTTGAGAAGCCGAATTTTATTACCTAATTTATTTAAGGAGTTAATACTTCTTAGTTGTCGAGTACCTGTTGCTATTTCATGGGCAAAAGTTTTATTTTTGTCCGTATCGAAAGAAAGATTCGAAGATATACTAGTTAAAATAATTAATTCCAAAACATTGAGTTTAGATAAGGTACTGTTAGTTTGACTCACTGATAAAATAAGTCATTTGTCTTTCCTACATTATCTTTATGGCAAAAATACGAGTCAACTCCATTATTTGAGCAGAGATCTATTTTTTTTTTAAACCATGAAGTTGGAAAATGCTGCTTAGTATGGCATACTGTTAACGAAACTCTTTCATCTATTAAATTTGAATTTAAGACAACGGGAAATTTGCTTAAGAATTCGTCATCAGTGTATTTTAGACGACTCTGGCAGCAAAGCTCCATTTTGCCTTTGCCTCTCATTAGATCGAATTTTGGTCTTGGAACTGGAAATTTATGATTTTCAAGGAAAAGTGAGTTCGACTCCATGTCAATCTTGTTTTGTTCCGCATATATTTGGCTTATTGACCAACAGTCAGAACATCTCCTGGAGGGTTGGATAAATTTTTTGTTCGTTGATCCTTCACGAAACGAGGGCTTTGGTGCTAAATCAGAAGCACTTGGGAGTCCTAATTGAATGCTCATCCTGCGTTTAACTTGGTCATAGTTCTGATTCTTCCTTACATTATCCGGGAGCTGGTTGGATAAATTTTCGGACATGGATGATTCGCATACGGTCACTCTTCCTATGTGATTTCGAGACATGGGTTCAAAGCGCCATGGGAAAGCGGCCGGAATCTTACCTTCAGAAAATCCTAATGTGAGACGTTGATTATATCTTGAGTCGCTCATTTTGCTTCATGGCGTATTAAAAGTTGTCATTATGCTAGCTTTTGCAGTAGGGTAAACGAATAAGAAATTTCCACGGCCCAGAAAAGATTCTCTTGCCGAAAAAGTTAAAAAACCTTATCGTTTAGCTTTGTTACAAAATTAGAGAGGAAAGAACGACTGATATATTAGCACGTGATTTATGAAAATTGTTTTCTTCAGTCTTTCAAATGAGAATCGTTTCGAATTTTTCACAAATAACGCTAAAACAGCAAATTTTTACCCGAGATAAATTTTATAAAAAATATGCTATCCAAGTCCAAAAAAGTCGAAATGAGGGTGTACCAAGTTTCCAAATCCGGCAAGAAAACTTGAGAGTAGAAAATGGAAGAATAGAAGAAAATCCCCAAAAATTAAAATGTATTGAGGGCATACTGAACAACAGCACTAAGTTAGTATCAGCAAGGTTTCTGTGGTCAGATAGAAAGCTCATAGTTACCCAATAGCTAATGTTGCAGTGATGCCCAGCAAGGCACGGCTTTTTACTCTTTCTCTTCTGAGCTCTTTTAATTCAATCTTTTGTCGTTTCACTAAAAATTCCTCATCTCTTCTCACGATACTCTCTATTTCTAATTCTGTTTCTTCAATTTTCCGCTTTGAGTTACGTAAAATTGGCAGAGTAGCTTCTTCTAATGAAGATTCCTCTACCATTTCTTTTGCTTTAGATATCATAGCCTCGGTCTCGCTTGGCAACGAAGTCAATGAAGGGCTTCGATCCACTCGGTCCGAGACATAAGTACACGGCGTCTTGTTTGAAGAAAGTTCTATGCCTGTTTCCCACATTTCAATGTCCTTATTCAACGATGATTCTGAAGCCTCATCGCTAACGTAAGTAGCTTTCAGAGGTGGAGTTGATTTTAACATCTTAAGCGTATTTTTCTCAAACTCTGCGTTAGATATGACAAATTTCTCTAGCGGCAAGGTTCCAGAGTCGGACATATCTGTGGATGCAGGGGTCGATATTTTATGTAGATCTGTCTCCGATATCACTTCATTCGTAATAGATAGCTCTGACTTAGTTACAGTGTCAAACACGTGTATTGGTAGGAGAGCTGATTTTTCCAGAGTATTTTCTGACTTTACTTCTGTCTCAACAGATGTCTTTGACTCAACCTCAACCACATTTTTAGACATACCCACGAACGTAGGAATTGACATTTGCGAGAGATTTTTCTCTACCTCTTCTTCAGTTTGAGATTGTAACGCTGGCTTTGCTCTAATATCTGATTCGTCTCCTGGTGGTTGAGTTAGGATCTCTGAGTGAGTCGTTCCAAGATCTACATCAATTTGAGTAAGCCTCTTCGAAGGCTCAACCACAACGTCAGAAATTTCGGAGTGTGGAGGAGTCAATACTCTAGGGTGGTCAATATCCAACTTCACATTGGTCTGAACGGAAGTCTCAAATGACTTTAACTCAGTATTCGATAGATCTGAAGATGTAGATGACAATAGATCCACTGCTTCGTCCTCCGAAAGCTCTTTGCTATTGTGAGTGGCATTTAAGCTAGACAAAATTTGTACATCATCCATGTTTCTTTTATTCGATTCATCTATAGGCTTAAAAACTTCGGATTCGGCCTCGATAGATGATTCGGCTTTAGCTACTTTAGATCGCGTTGCAACGGTCTTCTTGGGTGACAGATTTTTGTTGAGAAGAGCAGAATTTTGTGAGTGATCGAAGCTGTGTGAAATTTCTGCACTGTCTTGAGGCAAAATGAATGGAGGCGGAGATAGTATTTTGGAGTTTGGTATTTTGGACGTGTTGACATCGATAGCTATGAAGTTTGATCAGTAAATAGATATGCTATCTATAACTAATTACTTACAAGCATTGTCCAGCAATGCTTTAATCCATGGGAGGATCCGATATTCTTTTGCTAGTTCAAGCGCATGCAACGGTGGTATCCATAAGTTACCGGCAGATTCATCTGGACTAGTGCTTGCAAGGCTCTTAATATACTTGCGCTCTGACTTTTCTTCTACAATTGTTGCGTATGGAAAAGTTGCCTTGAACATACCAGTCGCGCTAATGTACCCGTCGCGACTGCGGCGCATCAGAAAGTATGATGGTGGTGAAGGATTGAATATGCCGGAAATTATTCCTTTGGGAAGTGGCGCACGTAAATGAACGTAATCAAATGTCCCTGAGTCTTTGAATCTAGTAGATTTTGATGTATCTTCTTGTTCCGTTGCCACGGTCAGTTCAGTCTGACCCAGACGTCGGCGCGCAACTAAAGATTCATCTGCTCAATGTCAGCTTGCTATTTTTATTGGGAGCGAGATAAGCTTGCATGGTGGAGGCTCATCGGTCATCAATGGGTTGAAATTCTGGGGGAGATGACGATCTTGCGCCATCTTTTGCGTTTGTATGGATGGACGCCAGTATTATTGCCTGCTAAGAAGGAATTTAATGAGGATGAAATAAGGCGGAAATTCTAAGTTAGAAGATTATACTTTAAGATAAACCTGCTCTAACTAGTTGCTGTTGTCAGAAGGTGTGTATTTCGTGCTATCTTGAGCAGGCGCAATCACGAGGAAGCTTCTTCCTAACGGCGATTAATTGCGATTGGATGGCTTCAGCAGTATGTGTCCGAGTGTTCCAGGCACCTAAGCCCGATTTAGCACTTCTTCGGAGTTATGATAGGTAGACTTTATGATGATCAGGATAGCCCCGCTAATTTGAAACTTCCTCGACAATTAAACCACATTCGTGCTAGGCTATTTACACGTCATACATGTATCTGCCACTAGTAAGTACTTGTATAAAGATGTGTACATGTACTACAGTGGGGTTAACGACTCTATACGTGGTGTCCCCTTCAAACCTCCAGCTCTTAGGAGAGAGCCTGTTTGTTGAGCAAAGAATGTGTCAATACCTTTTCCAAATCAGATCTAAGTTTATCCCTCGACAAAAAAGACGAGAGTTTAGACGAAGCCAAGAGGAAGAATGAAGGGCAACAAAGGCTATTGTGAAAATTAAAGAGGCAGTTAAAGGTCCATTTCACCAAATTATCAGTCGATTTGAAACCACCCCCACTAGCCATCCTTATTCGTTTTTTCTAACTTTAGTAGGCAGGAAGACCTTTCTTGTCACACGAATTACTCAACTAATTAACCTCAGGTCCGTAACGGTAATAGGTAGTTGAGCTAGACTAGTCCGCAGTCTATACTTTACTCCTTTTCTCCTTGTAGAAATTGTTCGTTAGTCAAGATGATAAACCGTGCAACATACACAACCTTTCTTTACCCAGCGTATTCGCATTGTGGATGGAACCATCTACCGGCTCTACTAATTCAGATCAGAAAGTAGAATCGAAGGGACGAACTGGTAGCAGCGCTCTTCGTGTTCACCTAAAGACGACCAGAGATTCGACAAATTAAGTAACTCATTTTGTAAAAAAACAAAGGCTAACGAATTTCTAAAACCTTAAGTTCGTCCAAAGTTCCTACACGTACAAATATTGTGTTATTTTGTTTTGCAAAATTGCCAAACAAATATCTCCGAATAAAGGCGCCCATCAACACTATAGCAAAACCCTCATTTTTCAATTTCCAATCACTATTTCAACCTCAAATAATTATACTTCTACGATGCTGAAAGTTGAAGAAAACAAATTGATTTCTCTAACGGGAAGCATTTTACCGAACCAATTATAAATGGATATAAAAGTATATCATAATCAATGGCTGCGTACAAATAATGCGCACATACAGATGTCGACTTGTGGAAAGTTTTTGTAGATGATTTCGGAGGTTGGACGAGGAAAATACATGAAAAATCAAGCAAGGTTTCTATTCGAGACTCGCGAGATCACTCCCGTAAAAATGGAGTATTTGTCGTGAAGAAGTCATCGATATCTATTGCTGGCATCTAAAAAAATTAAAGAGCAACTAAAGAGTACTCTTGGATCATAAAATTCAAATTATCACGAAATTCCAGACGTAAACAGGGAGAAATTTTTCCTTACATTGACAGTAAGTAGATAAACATATGCAAGCTTTCGATTGCAAAATATATGACAACCTCAACACCAGACACAAAGAAAACAATAATCCCTAGATCATTTCCATCACCTCTGACATGTAGCCGATAACTTGCCAATCTCGATAAGCTTTATACAGATGACTCTAAATATAGTATTAAAGATTATTGCTTTGACTTAAAGCTCCAAAGTTTTAATAATTTGTGCCGTATATCCGGACTTTCTTACCAGAATCATGGAGATGCCTCTTCAACGATGCCCTGCAGCAAAGCTTGTGATTTTTATTACACCAAAACCAGTGGTCGGCTCTACAACTTCGAGGTCATGAAATCGATGACACGGTACTACTCTGAGACAGACGAGCGACGACGCTTAATGTTGATTCGCTTGAGCGATCTTCCGCCCCTTGATTTGGTCCAATAGCATAAAAATAAATCAGTGGGCTAGTGCTTCGAGATTTTACTTAATGAGTTGCATTTTATTCAATGATGACTCTCAGAAGCTTATCAAACAAAACAAAGTTTTAAATCGCCTGGCTAATGCATGTTAAAATGTTAAAGCATGTAGCCATACCTGTTTTAAGCCTGCAGCTTCAATTGGAGCTTTATGTAGTGATATACGTTCGTTCATCCGTATCAACGTTGACACGCCTCAATGAACAGGTTAGTAAAAGCCTTTTTAGCAATCACCGTTACCATACTGAAAAATAGCGACCCAATCAAAATAATTTAAAAAGTGAGCTGTCTGAGCTAATCGGGCAAAACACGATAAAAAACCTAACTTTTTTGTTTGCCAGGCGAAAGGTTGTTAGTTTACTGGACACTCCAAAGCCTGACCGTGCTCGAGCAGGGCTTTCAAATAGCAATTACAAAAGTCATGGCGAGTCGCTCACCGGTACACCAGTGCATTACTGAATTCCTGGGTCTTATAACTAATATTAAACTAATACCTAACGATTATCACAATGATATAGATGACTTTGACGTTTTTATAATAGGCCGCGATTTCTTTGAGAACGAAGAAACTAATAATCTTAATCAAAATATTAATGCTAACTTTACTAACATTCGTTCCAGATAATTAACAGAAATGGGAGATATTGATAGCTATCATGCTGTTGCACCCTTGAAAGATTAAACCGTTCAATATACAATTACGAAGTCTAAGCCATGTATTCATAGCCGGAAAGCGCCATGAATCAAAAAAAATTCAGGGTATCGTCATTGATACAGGCGTTGCTACTCGGTCCATGGCTGGTTACAATCAGTATTTAGTATTAAAAGAAGTGGTCAACTCCATATATCTTGATAAATCTAGACCTGGTCAAGCGGAGGTCCAATTTTGACTTGATATACCAACGTTGTCTCTTGGGACTGTCGATGTTGCTACTCCAATCAGAGGGATAAATATTCATGTCATTAAGACAAACACATCATTTTTACTTTGTCTCCATGATATCGATAAAATCTCCGTGAAATTTGATAATCTGCAAAATTCCCTAATTTAGCCATCATTTTCTACTTCTAGATGGGATGTTAACCTCAATAATTAAGATTTCCTCAGCATCTTTAAAAGTCCTTCAGTCTCACTTGACGGAAATTTAATTACGTCAGTTATATCGGATATTTGATCATCCATTCATTATCTAAGCGGCTAATATAAATCTTAAACTTGACAGGTCACGATTTAATGCAATTACTATAAAGTATTATGGTCAACTTCATAGCATGTTACCAGGCCGATTCAAGTTCACATGGCGTGATGACTGCAAATTTAACCACCATATTAACGGTCAACTATTATTACATGCCGTGGATGAAGCCATGCGGTTTGGAGCAACTTAATGACTTAAAAGAATATCTGCCCAGCATAATAGGGAAGCACTCCGAGCTTGCTAGATAGATGTCTAAGTTGGACCTCTCGACATCATAATCATGATGTTGGTACCAATTGTGCATCGTCTGAGTTTTGACAGTACGCAACTTCTATGGCTATCAGCACTAAAAAATCACCAGCTGAGGCTTATCAGTCTGTGGGTCTTGTGGAGAAGTATCTTGCCCTTCTACGCCGAGCGTATTTAATTATACATGAAGAAATGGAAAATAGAAGTCAAGATAAAGAAATGGTCTACAGATGAACGTAAAGGCTTTAAATGATACAGCAGGCCAGATGGCTCGATACCAGCGTTACTCGTTTTTGGGGCGTTTCCAAGCTTGAGTGAACTTGATCCTCCAGCAACTACAATCTCATCACACGCTACCTCCATTAGAATGGCAATGAAAGAAGTTCGCCGCTTACATGCGGCCCGATAGATTAATGGCGCCCTTCATACGATAAATGGCCCCCAAATAAACGATTTTTTAAATCTTCCAATCAATTCAGTCGTTCTACTATTCCACGAAAACAAAGGATGGACAAGCCCCTTTATCCTCTATTTAAAAGATAACCTCAATGATAAACCAGACACCCAACAAGCCTCTATATTTGAGCCACAAAATAAAACTTTTCTAATTAATGAACAATCACGCAACAATCCGCCGCGAGACTATCGTCGACCGACTCGTTATCGAGATAACAAAGCTACAATTTTTTTAGGTCAAACCTTGATTACAACTACGCTATCAGCAATAAGGAGATGCTTAACTTTGATTTGTCTAAAAATTTACCCTCCGAAAGACCAGAGAGATATGCCTTTCTGTGAGGCTAAATCGTGCCATTTATATAGCGTGGTGCAAGTGGGTTATATCTATTGTAGCAAGCAACATCGCTCGACCCAATGAAGGTAAATGGCTCTTGCGATTGGGCGAGGCACCTAAACTTAACCAGGACGCTGCTCACGCCTCTGGACTTGCAAACCATCGTCGCTGAGCTCCTAGTGATGAAGCTCAATCGTTTCTAAAAAATTCCATCATATCAGGCGTAGATCCCAAAAGAGCACTAACGCTTGCTTATCAGCAATTCGCCAAAAATTCTGATGGCGAGAACTTGTTCATTACGAGGGACAATTACAATGAACACGTTTGGCTTCGTTTGGAAGAAGTAATACATAAGACACCTATAGAGCTAGCTATTTTAATCTTTGAGAAGGACTTCTTCAATTACGAGGGTGACTCCTAAGCTAATACAATTAATTCATTATCCTTTGCTCACGTAGAGATGACCTCCATTCTCAAGGAAAATCATCAAGTATTGGTATTTGACACAACTTACCGTACAAATATATACTGACTGCCCCCTTCATTATATTTTTGGTGACTCGTATTGGGAGACAATTTCGGTCGCACACTATTTCATGGAATGAGAAAGCTAGCCAAACTTGTTTGGCTTTTGGGAGTTCTAAAAGATCTCTGTACAGAATTAAACGTTAAAGACCCTAATGTTATATTTCACGACTGAAACCGGGCATGCATAGATTCTCTTGGCCTGAAATCCCGAATGTCCCAACCATCCTTTGCTCTTGGCACATGAAAGTGGATGTTGAAGCTTGGGTGATACGCGCATTTGGATATGATAAAGATGAGGTATCACGTAAGGCAGTACCAAACGCTACTGGGATATAAGCCTTAGAACACTTTCACTCCATCCTCAAGGTGCCGACTGAAGAGGAATATACGAGTGCACATATACGGCTTGAGAGACAAGTGGAGCGTTTCGAGGATAGCACATGTATCTCGACAGCCAATGGCTTACCAAGCCTATGGAACTTTGCGTTGCGGCCTAGGCAAATAGAATTCGTCACTATGAGATGAGAATGATCTCACGGGGCGAATCGACACACACATGACTGAAAGGATGATTGAAGACTGGAGGCTTTGACATCTTAACATCTTAACCCTTCTGAAGAAGATGAGACCGTTCTACGACCCCAATTCCCTAAGATATCAGGCAGGTAGAATTAGCTCGGGCAAGGAACCAAGCGTCCGTGGCTTTTATAACTAGTGCTGACTATCAAATTTATTATAAATTGGTTCGCATTTTGACGACCCTCACATTGCATCTCATCTGTCCGCAAAATGAAAAGTATCAAGCAGAGTTGAAACAATGTATCACATATAGCAACTATTTGATTCCTGCGTGTATTGGAGTCTTCAACTAGAAAATGGGACTACTGTGTGGTCATCAACTTCAAAAATACCTGACTAACATCGGAGGTGACATTCTCACTGTTCAGAAAGAGCAGCAGGCCTAACAGTGTTTTGACCTTTAGTAAATATCCAAATACTTGGCTTGTTTTTTGTGAACTAGAACGAGCCGTTAATCATCGACACGCAAGCCTCAATCTTCATTCTTCATAATCAACCTCCTTGGAGCGCAGTAAAAGCAATAGAGAACGTCGAGGACAACAAAGACATCGAGAATAAAGAACTCAATCTTTTTTAGTAAGAATTTCATAATTAAAAAGCCAAAAATTTTTACCGTTGACTAACACGTTGGTGTTGTGATATGTTCGGTCAACAAAATTGATATTTGAAGTCTGATTGAGGGATCTGAGAGGAATAGGATCTATTTCCTGCGCTATTATTGCTTTCTCGTGACTAGCAATTGATGAGTGAATTACTTCAACTAGCTCTATGAAATTTGCGGGAGGACGGGAGCAGGCACTGCTGCGCACTTCGACGTCTTCGCAGGCTAGAATTAGTTTTTGGCGTAATACTACTTCACTTCGTAAAGCGACATCAAGAACACGTTGTAATTGTTGAAGCTTGTCGGCTAATTTACCGAATATCATCTCCATTGGTAAATTTTGATTTTCTAGTATCATTTTCCGTAGACTAATACTATTCCATTTTCGTTCCATATTTCGGCGATGTTCCTCGTTTTCGTGACTCTGAATAAATTGACGATGAATTTCCTTGATAGTTAGGGTATGTCCATCGCAATTGTGGTAGAAAAAGTCTAAAGCTGATCCATGAAGCATAATTGGGAAGGCTTTTGGGACAATATTAGGAGGGATTCTATTCCTTTTGCAATTATTGATAAAGATGGGGAACTTGAAATTAAAGCTCTCCTCCAGTGTGCCGCTATACTTTTGGAGATCCGACAATTCTCTTCTAAAGCCATGATTATATTCTAGCTCAAGTTGATTCATTTCGTTTTCGATCTGGGAATCTGCGTAGAGAGGAATTGTGCTCGGATTTGGCGCGCGGTATACTTGATCAATATAATAAGGAGTTGATGGATTATTGTAGAGGTTTTTAAATTTATCAGGGAGACCACTATTCTGGTTTTCAAGTTTATTGAAGTCCTCATAAGTTTCTCTGCTTGGCATTTTATCTAGTACTTTTGGTCGTAGAGGTATTTCTTCTTTGAGTTGACTTGTGTTCTTAAAAGATTTTTTGGCAGCATTTTGGGGATTTGTTGGAGCTACATCAAGAGGTCGGTGGGGATCATCTTCAGGCCATAGTCTTTCTGCCTGAATTGGATCTGCTAGTTCTTGACAAATTGGACATCCCCATCCAATTCTTAGAAAGACTCCTTGTGCTCGTAATTCTTCTCGCAGTTCTGCTCTAGCATCAGATGAAGATTTTTCGAACTCTTTTCTAGTAAAACTTTCAAAGTCTTCAGCATAAATTGTTAAAAGGTTTGAGCGGGACCATCTTTTTTGCTAGCATGTGTGTGTTCTGTATTGAATGAAGCTGATTATATCATCATTTGATGCTTTGCTGAGATCGATTCCGTACTTCCATTTGTTTTTTTAATGATGAAGATTCTGATGATTACTGAGCAGCTTCTCCAGGTCTTTCACAAATATCTTTGGCATCGACTGAGTTGCTTGACGTTGATGACACCATATTGTCGTAGTTTCGTGTGTGGGACATGATTGATATTAGTTCTATTCAGCTGGGGAGTGGATCAGTTTCGAGTGGATATTCAATTTATCACTTAACTTTTAAAACTCCTCGATTGGCTGGTGGCAAGACGAAAATGGAAGAAAAATTGTAATTTCTGAAGGTACTCAACTCTGTCAAATGGCGAGTGACAAGACGAAAACAAATGAGATTGGATCTTCTGCGGTTTTCAAAATCTAGCTGATCTGTGCACTGATCAGTGTTGGGAATTCTTGGTAGGTTCAAACTGGGGCTTCTATCTAATTGTGTATCTAGCTTTGTTGTCTCTATCTCTATCTAATTATATGCCTTTTTCTTCGGGTAATAGTCTACCCGCCACACGAGAACTACAAGTATTATCATATCTATATAACAATAGTGTTAGAAATCCAAACTCCCAAATCCCAACTGACAATGAATTCTCACAGTTTACAGATATTCTAACATTGTACTGTCTCCCGAGGAAAAGGCACCGCTACCGGAGTGTTGGCTGTGTCGGTATAAGGAGGATATTTGGACAGTAGGATATTAGGGAGATACAGATGAGGATACACGCCTCATGTCGCTCTGCTGTCTAGGCCTCACCTGGTTAGGTGTCAGGTTTTTAATTTCGTTTTGAGCAGAAGGTTCCGTAGAAAAGGCGGGTGGGCGGTTAGATTCTGCCGTGGTGTCCCAAAATCAAGACATAACCAAAAATGAGATGCATAAACGTTAATCCAAATTAGCTAACCGGATATAGTAGGGACGTGCATTTCTTCGCCCTGAATCAGCCATCCCCAACTTAGTCATCTTCCAAAGGCCCACCTGTGCTTTCTAGGGAAACTTGTTAAATTATATATTCTGTTCAAAAGAGGTTGCCACTTTGTTATCTATAACACAAAATGAGCGAGCGGAAGTAATGCAACGATGACAGTAGAGATAACTCTTATAAAACTATTGTTCCAGTGCGCGTCTACTTGAGACTATATACATCGCGCGCTGGCCTGTGCTGACTAGTAAACAAAACAAACATTAATTATACAGGGTATAAACCATCTCGCAATCAATCCAAACGCCTTGTTAATATGCCTAATGAGATACTCATGGTAGATGAGCACCTAGAATCTTCTGATCACTCCTCTACTTTCAAAATATTTTAAACAATTACAAATAGGATGTTTAGTAATTATAGTGATACTACATAAGAAAAAGAACTCTACGCCCCAGTATCTGTTTCCAAATTTCCACTTTCAGACTCATCAGCACTTCCAATCATGGAACTGTATGTGCGAGAATTCCAGGCACTAAGCGCTGAATCCAACCTTATCATTGATTATTGGTACTGAGACGACATTTTAGCTTTGTTCTTTGGAGTGATTTCTTTCTCTGATAAAAACTATTGAATGCTGATTGCCGTCTACGTAGGCAGGCGGATGACTAAGTTCGGGATGAGTAAGCTGTCTCATTTTTGGTCAGGGCAATCCGGTTCATTATCCGCGCTTTTCGCACTTCCCTGCCACATCTCCCAAATGACCATTTCATCCATCTCCGCTGATGGCAAGAGATGGACCCACGGGTAACCTCCAACGGTAGTCGTGTTCCCTGCATTCTATACTTGAGGCCAGATGTGGTGTCCTCATGATAAGTTAATTTCCCTTCAGAATCCAAGACTCCGAAGCAAGTTCCTTCTGCTATTAGAACATCACTTGAAGTCGCTGCTTCTACCACCTTCCTAGCAGCAGTCTTTGCTCTGACTACTGCCGCATACTCGCGCTGTCTATATTGTCAGATCATCGCGAGTTGATCTTTGATCACCGGACCGGTCCTTATGGCTCGAGCCAGACAGGTCCGGCTATCCGATCGGTGGGGCCTTCCACGGTTTCAGCATCTGAGTGGAGCCTTGCACTCTATGCCGGAGTACACAGTAGATCAACAATTCCAGAAAGCTGGAACGCGGGAGCAATCACGTATAGCGTGAAAGCCAAGGCAGCGTTTATACTGCTCGATTTTTCTACGTGGTCGGAAGTTCGATGCTAGTCCAATGTCGCCGAATATCCTGAATTTGGGTCGCGGCGCGGACTCTCAGGAAAAGAGAGCCTTCTAATTTCGGTATGGAGACGCCTCCTTGCGAGTCCTGTGTGGACGGAATTGCGTGGGAACTTTGCTGGTCACGCGAGTGATTTCCGTAGAAACCATTTCGGTCGTTACGGCAACCAGACCAGACGTTGTGCTGATCGTCACCAGCACGGTGGCGGTGATTATGGCCACAAAGTTTGAAGCCGCTTCAAATTTGAAGAGGCCTCCAGATGCTCCAGATTCCGTAGAGGTCTCCAAGATCGACTGTCGTGTTGTCTCATCTTTTGCGGTGATAGCAAAACTGTATTTTACTTTTTGCAACGAGGTGATATCCTCGATAGGATGAATTAAATTCCTTCTCAGTACATCCATAATATCTAGCCAATGATAGCTTGCGTAGTTCACTGTTTTCATCTAACCGAGGGAAGAGCCGCTTTTTGACCTTTGTTTTTGAGTTTTCTTTATACTTAGTCAGAGCAGGCTGTGATGCTCTGACTGTACTTGGACCCTAAGCGTTGCGCAGGCCGTTTCGTGCTACTGCAGCCCAGGTTTTTGGGGGGACCTGAGCCCGGAAGGTAGTTGGTAGTGGGATCCTTGAAGAGGGAGTGATGGAGGTTTTGACCCCAGACCAGTTTGAACGAACTGGGCAATTGCTGAGAAGACTGTGGCCAGTCAAATTTTGGAATATTTAATGACGATGAGCGTAGCGATAATGTCAGCGTTGCTAATGAAAAACTACTCAATTTAGGGCGAACGAGCATAGGCACTAGCTGGGATAGATTCTTGTTGAATCCCTGAAGCGAACTTATACCCTGCTCAACCCCACCGACATTATTGGCCCTGACGGCATAGTAAATGTTTCAGTACTTTGAATAATAACCATCACGACTTGATACATTCTATCCATAGCTGGTTGACCTTATTTGTGAAGGAGGTTTGCTTCTTTTCTTTTTACCAAGGGTGAAATAATGTTCTGGGTGTTTAACATCGAGGTGAGATAAATAATCGTTCGGAATCACTGAGGTGCTTACTTAAACATGATTAAACTTCCACGTCGGCGTAACTTGTGTTAACCTTCCCACCAAATGATGTCAACACTTCTCTAGCGTTGATTCTTTTAGCATATCCAGAGCCCTGAACTTGTGGGAACTCTATCATTTTCGTTACCAAAGATTCTGGAATGATTTGATTATATTATGGTATACATGTCGATGAATCGTTTCCACGATTTGAGACTAACCACACAATCTCAAGCGCCATGACAGGTTCCTCTTTAAACTCAGCACCTGATCTTGATATACTAGGCGACGGAGTAACACTTCATCCAAGTGGCTATATCGAGCCACCGACGCGAAAGCACTATGAAGACAAAGAACGTAACTTGGTCGAAAACATGGCCAGATTCCGATCAAATCCTTTGGAGTAGGTCTCAAAATCGCCCCTTTCCAAACATACGTTTTTATAATAAATAATAGGTTTCTCCGCGAGGTCTCATTACATGTTTCTGGAACGGGATGGCGTGCATACGACAACTACATCGGCCAGCCCATTTTCTACCCTGGCTTTTCAGAGACGATGACGACAGCTGTTCTAGCTACCTCAATTCTTCAATCTAAAATATCTGAGTTAGCAGAGAAAAGAATTGCGGTAGAAGAGCGTGAGGGGTTGTTAGCTCGGGATGATCCACAGTATACCGCAAAAAGGATCCAAAGAAAAGAGATGATTCTTCAGAGTCTACAAGAAGTTTGTGATAAGCTAACTGGAGATATGATCTGTAAAATGGATAGTAAAAGGTTCATCAGAGGGGCATATTATTTCTGCTCACAGCTATTAACAAGAGCTTATCATCAAGGTAGGACTCATATTTATCAACTAAAATCTTATTAAATGATTCAGGAATTCATGTATCGAGCGAAGAGGTAATCAGGTTGCGACAAGTGGCAGAGAAAGCCCAGAGAAACAAGCATAGCATCATTTTCCTTCCTTGTCACCGTTCTCATGTCGACTATGTTTCTCTTCACTTAATATGTTACCGACTAGGGATTGGTCTTCCCACAGTTGTTGCCGGAGATAATTTAAACTTCCCCGGGGTTGGCGACTTCCTCCAACGTACTGGTGCAATGTGGATCCGTCGGAGTTTTGGAGATGACGCTCTATACACTACCCTTGTTCAGTCATATATCGATACTTTACTACAAGGCGGCTATAACTTTGAATGCTTCATCGAAGGAGGTCGATCAAGAACAGGAAAACTTCTCCCTCCGAAATTTGGTATTCTAAGTTTTATTCTCGACAGCATTCTCTCTGGACGTGTTGATGATGCAATTATATGCCCAGTTAGTACACAGTACGACAAAGTAATCGAGACTGAAGGCTATGTAACAGAATTGCTGGGTGTACCAAAGAAAAAGGAGAATTTAGCTGATTTTCTTTCAGCGTCGTCGGTGCTTTCATTGAAGTTAGGGCGAGTAGATTGTAGATTTCATGAGCCTTGGAGCTTAAAGGGATTCATCCAAGAACAGAAGTCCCGATCAACCCGTGTTCCAAGTCAGATCAATATTGGAGGTGTCACTAACCCAGGTATACGTCTTAAATTATTACGAACTATGGGATATAAAGTACTTTCCAATATAAATGCTGTTTCAGTAGTCATGCCTACTGCCTTGATTGGTACAATTCTTTTGACACTTAGGGGACGTGGCGTCGGACAAAGTGAATTAATCCGGCGAGTTGAATGGCTCATCAAAAGGGTAAGATTTAAAGGAGGTAGAGTTGCACATTTTGGCAATGCATCAATCTCTACTGTCATCCAGCGCGGTCTTGAAGTCTTGGGTAAAGACTTGGTCGGAGTTATCGAGGGGCTTCCAGAACTAACTTACTATGCCGTTGATCGTTTTCAACTTTCATTCTACCGCAATATGACAATTCACCTTTTTATCACGGAAGCGTTGGTTAGTGTTAGCATATATATGCGAGTAAAACAAGGCGGAGGACCAGACAACCAAAAAATTGGATATCAAGAGCTACATGACCAGGTTCTCTTCTTGTCACAACTTTTTAGAGACGAGTTCATCTATCCAACCGAAGGCCTTGAGGCCAATTTACACAATACTCTAAATGGATTTGAAAATGACAAGATCATAAATTTAGAGCGGGGGGTGAATGACGAAATTGTCTCCATTAACCTAACAGACGAAGAAAGGAAAGCAGGTCGAGAAAACTTTGATTTTTATTGTTTCCTGGTCTGGCCTTTCGTAGAAGCCTTCTGGCTAGGCGCTGTATCTATCATGCTTCTCACACCTCCCTCAGATTACAAGGGTGACGGATGGATTGAAACAAAGAGATGCCAGGACAGTGCTCAACTCGTAAGTTTCACGAATTTTCTGAGTTCAACAGAATTCTAATTATGTTTTAGCTCGGAAAAACCCTATATCATCAAGGTGACCTATCTTACTTTGAAGCAGTTAACAGAGAAACGCTCAAGAACGCATGGACGCGATTTGAAGAGCATGGAATTATTCGGGTAGCAAAAAGCCGCGTGATAAAGGGGCAGTCTAAATCGATGATTTCCCCGAGATGGCAGCCTGAGAGAAATCCCGATACGGGCTTAGTCATGGCAAAAGGACGATTATGGAAATTCATCGATAAAATCGCACTCTCACGACGAGAAGGGAAAAATCGTCGTGATGGAGCTACGGTGTCCACACGAGTATTAAGCCATACTGAAAAAATTGGGCGACGTTTATTCTTGGAAGAGCTGGATAATGTGACTAACAGCAATACAAAGGGACTTCGCGTCAAGACGGAAAAACGGCACGCTTTACAGGTCCGAGCAAACCTGTGAACAACTTTGACTCAGGTAATTTAACATGTAGATGACCTTATGATGGACATGCTCTTAAATTTCCTTATAGTTCGCTCTTGATTCGTTTTTTTACTACTTGACGATAAGTCTATTTACTCACTACGTATGCACTAACCTTCTTTCGATAGTGTGTGAAAGTAAGTTTTTATCAATCTAATCTGCGCCAGAAATTTCAACACATTTTTCTTACCGTCAGTCCTAAGCTCTTAATCAACAGTCTCACGTCATATGCATTATCCAATGAGAAAATTGGTCGAATTGAGCCTTCTATTGAGGCTTTATCACTACTTAAGTGATCTTAATTCGCATCAATACCTTGAATCAATTGGCGAAGAAATAGGATCAGAATAAAATATACATGTAGTATCTTTACTGTAACGTATCAGTCTCTCCTGTGACAATTTCGGGGCTACATTGAGTATTTGTGACTTCATTAATCATATTTAGGGCCTTCTGGAACATTAGGAATGATACTAAACTAAGCTCGGCTATATAATTCCTGGCCATTAAAAAAAATACAACAGGATAAATTCAAATGGTGATATCTCTGCGAATAATAATTACAATTGCCATTCATCAAGCATGGAGTCTAGAATAGGAGGTGCTGCTACTTTTGCCGCTATTTATATCTCCTCTGCATCCAAATTACTTTCCCGTTGGGCTTGTATCGTCGCCTCAAGTTCAGTTGCAGTCATACTCTCTACACCACTGAATCGTTCATTCAGGTCCATACGGACTCGCTTTCTTGATCGATTGATCTTAATGCAATCTAGTTCATGTTTAAGTTTTTTATTTTGAGCTTCTACTTGTGCTGCCCGAGCATTGGCCTCTACGATAGCCTTACCTGCTTTGCTAAGTACTACGCGAGTGTTGAGATATTTTCAGATAAACATATCTTTCGTTGAGCCTTTTAAAGAGCTTGTGAGCTCCGAAAGGTATCAGGTATCTCATCTGATATAATTAATCATTGATTTATTGTTAGGGAGATGACTGGCTGGCCAATCACCTCGGACTATAACAACATGACTAAAATCGCCTGATATTTGGATTGCACGGACTTAGCGGTCAATGGCTGAAGTAAGCCGAGGGTATATATTACTGATAGAGGAGATGACCCTTATGGAGTTTACATAGTCATATAAATTCAATAGGAGTGTGAGAGCCCTAGCCATTAAAAAGAAGTCGATGTTGATCATGTGATAGTGAAGTATTTGGAATAAAAATACGCTTCAGTCACTTGTATCCTATTGAATTAGATGTCCAGCTACTCTTTGAAATTATATAAACTTAGACTATAGTATTTTTGTAGGAAACTATGCTGATGCAGGTGTTCTCATTAAAAAAGACTGAGCATTGGAGCTTAGCCCCGTAGCTGATTGGGTCTCAATTATTTATTATCACTCGCTATTCTCAGGAGACTTCAAGTGTATTTTCTTCTTTGAAAAGCTTACCGGCACCTGGGTATTAGAATAAACTCCAGGAGTAACTCCAGTTTCGTCTATATTCCATATATCTTGGGTGCTGTTTACTTAGCCCAATTTGAGAGCGCTCAAAGCATTTCAAAAAGGCGTTGATTTAGAGCTCTCAATATTTTGACCTACGACAAATAAATCCCGTGAGATACGTGTGATTAAATGGGGGACCCAAAGTTGACCAAAAGGCTCATTGTCGCCATTTATGTGAGAGATTTGGGTGGCTTTTTCTCTCTCCCGGGGATGGGAAGGCGTCTAATCGTTTGCGGTCTCATTAAGTACCTAGGTCACATGAAAGCCCGCTTGCTCCGGAGTTAATCAATGCCGTTATAAAGGAACTATCGCATGGGAGCTGTGACTTTAATTCGCGCTCGTGGGATTGATCGAAGGCTTCGTAGGCCTCAGCAGTCTTTTACTTACTCTTAAAAATACAAAATTGTAGATCACTGATAGCAGATTTTTTGGCTGCAATCCATCCATGTATCCATTTTCGATGGCTTGTACGGATATTTTACAGCTTTAGAGAAAGTCTATGTTTGAGCCAAAAGTGGCCCGCATATAGCGAAGCATACTTACGTAAGGTGCCTGCCTAAAAGGGCTAATCGTTATTCATCTCACGTCGAAGCTTGGACCATTTGGCTTGCGGACTTGATTATTAATCGACTCCATATACAACAACTTGCATAAATACGATCAACATTTATGTTAGTACGCTTGAGTCACCTACACGATACCCTCGGCCCTCGGTTTGCCATTAAATAAAGCCATTCTCCCAAGTTAATCAAAGTTTATCTTGTACACTTTCATCACATCTATTTAATACGTACTGGAAACTATTCGATCAATTGAACTTAAAGCTAAGTGAACTGTTCTGAAGGAATTGCAAGAGAACGAGACAAGTCTTTAACAGAATTAGTGATTCATCAAGAGAATGATGACCATCCGATCTCGTGTGAATATTGTGACTTTGAAAATGGGCAAAATTTTTCGAAAAGGCTTGTGTCGCTGGTCTCATGTAACAAACAAATCACGCCAAGTTGAAAAAAAGATAACCAATTTACACAGTCGCTAACTTTTAATAAGTATCGCAGAAGTGGTAAGAAATCGGTTCAATAGGGACCGATTCGATAGTGCTGCCGTCCATTTATTTGAAAACCAATGGCATACAGTCCATAATCCAAAGATAAGAGAAACGGTGTGTCCACAAAAAAAGTTTTTGCGAAGCTTCGATCAAAGCTAGAAGAAGGTTGATAAACATAAAGTCACTGTCAAGTTTCACAATATTCATCGTTGCGGTTACTACATCTTCGCCAACCCATGTCACCATCGCTATGGGTGGCTTGTGGTTAGAGGGTTAGGGATGTGGATTTTGCGACCAAGTCGTCGCCAGCTAATCCATGTCACCGTAGCCCCGGGTGATCAGGGTGGTTAGAATGGTTAGAGTTATAGAAAGAATAAGAGTTATGGAAAAACAGTATAGATGTTTCTCCTCCACATTGAGGACGCATCTGGAGAGGAGATGATCTCCCGGGATTCAAAAATCTCCCAGACCGAGAAGAATCTGAGGGAATTAAACTTTTAGCGAACCATACAAACTAACAATTGAGTCACTTAATGCTAACCTAGCGTCAGCAAAGTGAAAGTTTGCAGCACCAAGAATCTTCTTGGTGTAAGAGACAACGTCGGGACTAGAAATGTAACTCCATCTATATCTATATCTTATTATAATTTTTAGTTAATTTTTAATGTAGCAAATATTTGTTGAGATGGTTCGAAATCACTTAAAACAATATGTATTAGAAATAAGGCGTCTCCTATCACTGTATGACTGGATAGTAGATGAATTTGCACAGGGAAAAGAGGCTGAATAGAATTGGAATAACTTTTACTACTCACTAAAGACTAGTGAACTACTTATGTCTTGCTACATGGCTAGTCCACCTTGCTTTCACCCTGACTTGATATGTAACACAATATCATTCAACATGACAAGCACAAGCGACGTGACTCATTAGTTGGTCTTGATTAGCTTGGCATGTGCTGTCGTACTTTGGATGAACTTGTAATTTAACAATATGAATATTTTTTAAACTCTACTCCCAATCTTACCATCTTGTCTCTTGGTTATGCCACAGATCAGATAGTAGAGGTAGCTTCAGGCTCTACCCTCCCACATGCACTGTATCTACCTATCCAGCGCTAAGTAAAGGGGAGCTTCTAAGGAGGGATGGTGGGAGAAAAGAGCGTAGTACTGAGATTGCACAACAGAACCCAAATGCATAAATTATGAATATTGTACGCGTCCATGAGCAAGCGTGCATGGATCATTTCGGTGCTGTTTAGTCACCCTATACGAAGAATTTTCGGATTACTAATCGTTCTACGTGAAATAACGGGGCGTCCTAAAAGGAGGTAATGTTACGCCCAGACCCCTCCATTTCGTCACCCCAAATTTAGCCGCAAATTTTTGTCTCCCATCGTCAGCCTGCTTTGTACTCAACCACAATTCATGTGTCATGTCTCAAAGAAAAAAATCTATTAAAAATGTTGATTTAAGATCTGGATGCTTGACCGATTTTTCCGAAAAGGCCTTTGCTACCTCGTATGGTATTCCCAGAAGTACACTACGTAGTCGGAGAGCAGTCATACTTCGCACTGGGAAATATTGGATACCAGAGCTTATCAAGATAAATACGGAAATAACATCTATTATCGCCCTATCTACTGAAAAATTAAGAATTACAGGGACAAATCGAGCAGGTTTGGTTGGCTTTTACAAGCTGTTTAAAGAGTTTGTTAGCTAGAATAACATCCTGACCGCTGATTTGTGGAATATGGACGAGTAAGGCCTTGGACTTGGTCTTTGTTCAAATATTAAGGTACTTTCCCCCTCAAAATAGACTCGAACATATAACATCGTCGCAGAATCGTGAGTGGATGACTGTTATCGAAATTATTAATGGGACTGGCAGAATTCTCAATCTGCTTATTATTTTCAAGGGAAATGACCTAAAAGTGTCAGACTGGAACCATAAAGCCTCTGAAAACGGCTGGACTATTAAAAAGATCCTCTTGAGATGACTGACGGATATTTTTGCCCCAAACTAAGCTTGAGATGAATCGACCCCGGATGCTACTATTAGATAGTCATAGTTGTCATATCGATATTGAATCTATGTGGCAATGTAAAAAACACAATGTTCAACTAGTGGTACTTCCTCCACACTTTTCTCATGTGCTCCAGCCGTTAGATCTCGCTGTCTTCTCGTCCCTAAAGTCCTGTTACCGAAAAATTATCGCAGAGCTTGCTCACCTGGATGATACGGCCCTCATTAAGAAGTAAAGTTATCTCAAGCATATAATTGGCATAGGGCTAAGGCATGAACATAAAGAGTATTACTTTGTGGTTTGAAGTCGTCTAGTATTGTCCCAAGGGATCCTGAAAAAAGTCGCGAATCATCGCAAGTCCTTGAGGTTGCCATCCACACTGCCAGAGTCTGCTCTAAGATCTGATACAGCTCTAGTATCTAAAAGTACACAGGAATTACACGAGACAGAACTATTAAAAAGAGGACGATAAATGAAGGCGCGTGGGAAAGGTTAGCTGCTAAAGCTAGTAAGGCAATTGCGATGGGTAATGCTCAGCCAGCTCGGTACCTAGAAACAAATCTGGCTCGGGAAGTTCAAATTAGTCGACTATCGGCCAATTCCATTCACAAGAGAGTGGTTTTTGATCCTGATACTCGCTTTCCCACGATCCAAGGGATAAACCAGGCACAAGCTGAAAGAAAAGCGCATGAGAAATTACTGGCATTAAAGCAACCTGAAATAGAGGCTAAAATGACTTCAGAAGCTCTGTAAAATATTTCACTTGAAGCCTATTAATTTTAACGGCAGATTTAAATTTTTGTATTTTTATTAAAAATACTTAATGTTATTATGTTGATGTATTTGTCCGAATTTGGGGTGAAGAAAGGGAGGGGTCTGGGCGTACGGGATAGACCCGTGTGGCTGGTTGGTATTGGCTATGCCAGAACATTGTTAGTTCAGCGATGCTGATAATTTATATGGCTTGAATCTCTGTGGCTGGCTGGTATTTATGAAGCTGGTGATTAAGATTATGCCTCGTTATGCCCGAATAGTTGAAGGAGGAACATATATGGTGAAAGAAAAATACACACTGTAAAATTTTTTTCGGTAAAATAGAATAATTTTCTGATTCTTAATTGATCTTGCTCTGGTGTTCACCACAATCAATTAATCCCGCGACACAGAGGGCTCAAATCGTGGTTGGAAGATTTTTTAACAATGTTGATTAATCTAGAGAATCTTAAAATCCCAAAAACATCAAAATTATTTGTGGTCGTAGGAATAAAGTATATGTATACAGAGAAGTTACTATGGTGGGATTTATAGGCGGATCCAAGTTATGGGGGAACGGCCCAAGATTAGGTGACAGACGTTGAAAGACAGATAATTATCAGTGTAAAATCAATATTGGCTAACATCGAATAAGCTTATCTCCCTAAACTTCCATGCAGATAAAAGGTACATGTTTTGTGTACAGCTGTTTGTCTATCATGTTATTTGGTCAGAGAAGCTGTGAACCAGAGCCTCATTGAACGCGACTTGCTTTATAAGAACTTACTGGCTAAGAGCGGAGCGACTCGAGACGCAACGTCACAAATTCAGCTCGCCTCAGCCACAGAATAACCATACCAAAACACCTCGGCATATTTATAGGCATATTTTGTTGTTGGTCGTCATGTCCAAATCAACATCTGCCCCTGCGTCCAATGTCTCGTCCCACACTCCCCGCTTCACTAGTCAGAGCGAAACGGCGGAGGACCTCCTAAGTAAGCAGACTGAAGGCTTGGTGGCCCTTTCTGATTTCCGCAAGCGACGAGCACAGGTTATTGAGGCCAAGGAGCGTGATGCGCAGGAGCTCTTACTCTCGACAGGTGCTAACAGAAATGGATCGGGTCGAATCACACTCTCGGACGGGTAAGTCAGATACCTTTCCTAGTCAGTTCTCACAAGTGAGATGACACCGCTCGGACGACTGCTAATGATGCCATTGTAGTGCGACAACATCAAATGAACTGTTTGCGGCAGAAGAGAGGAAAAAGAAAAAAAGGCACAGAGGAGGGAAAGTGAAACTCAGCTTTGGCAACGACGACGACATAGATAAGGCGCCGAATGACGATGAGGAGAAAAAAACTACATCAAAAGAATCCGAATTTCAATTACTGAACAAATTCATGCCAAAGGAAGCATTGGTTAAGAAGCCCAAGATCAGTGTCAATTCCAATATATCGTTGGCGCCCAAGGCGCTTACCAAGGCAGCACTCGTTCGTGAGGCACAAACAAGGGAAGTTTTGCGCAAGGAGTTCTTAATACTACAAGAGGCCATCAAAAGCACCGAAATCGAGATTCCGTTTGTCTTTTATGATGGCACAAATATTCCAGGGGGGACCTGTCGTGTCAAAAAAGGAGACTTTATTTGGGTATTCTTAGATCGGAGTCGAAAAGCGGGTGCAGAGCTAAAGGTTGGAGAGAAAGCCCATAGCAAGAGGGAGTGGGCAAGAATCGGGGTTGATGATCTGATGCTTGTGAGAGGAAGCTTGATCATACCTCATGTATGTCTTTCTCAACTTTACGGGCAATGACTAAACAATGACAGCACTATGATTTTTATTACTTCATTATAAATCATACTCTTGGACCCAACAACCGAATCCTCTTTGATTATAGCTCAGAACCACCGAAAAATAATATCACAGCCCTCAAGGAGTCTTCAAGCTCCGAGCCTTATAATCCTATCTCAAGACCATCCGATCGAGCCAAGACTAAGTCTGAATTTGTGGAGATGACAGATTTAGAAGGAAAAAATGATGATCCAACATTTACCAAGGTCGTTGATCGAAGATGGTACGAGCGAAACAAGCATATTTTTCCCGCTAGCGTATGGCAAGAGTATGACCCTGAGAAAAACTACCAAAAAGAAGTCAAGAGAGACCTTGGCGGCAATGCTTTTTTCTTTTCGTAGACGCACAATCTGGGGACATTGAAAAGAATAAACAAACTTCTAGAAGTTCCGACCAATCTATTTATACCAGATAGGAGATTTTCGGATCCATGGTAGTCAAGCCACATAGGTTCCAAACAATTAAAGCTGTACCAGTTATTACAATCCATCCAGGCCAAAATATAAGAAGAAGTACGTTGTTTCCAGCACCGAGGATGAACGTCATAAATTCAAACATCAATTTCTTCCTCAAACGTATGAGGCTAGTCGTGCTCCAGACTAACCATATTACCATTGGTCTAGCCAACCATCCCGTCTGCATATCCGAATTCCTGTAGTTGTATTCCAAGACGATGCGGTACAAATTAGGACACCGACGGATCAGCATGTAAGACAGATCGATAGATTTTCGTAGCAGAATAAGCGAAAGTAGGTACGTCTGGCAGCAGAGGAAATATGCCGTGATACTCAGGTATTGCTGAAAAATAGAAGCAAGGTTCAGGGGAAAGTTTGCGACCGGAATTAGAGCATCACGTCTCGGAAGATGGTTGACTGCTTTGACTGAGCTGGACGTTATCCTCATGACGTCCGTAAAGAATTCGGGAGACATCGCGATTATGTCGATCGAGAAACACCTTCCGAGTGGAACATTTACTGCCAGCATAGACGAATAAAAATGGTCAATTGCACGAGCATACAATGGGGAAACATTGAAAATCATATATTAATAAGAGCAGCAAACTTAGAAAAACTTATAGGCCGAAAACGGGAATAGATGATTCTTCCTACGGTAATGTAGAGCCCCGGAAAAGGATGAATTATGACCTCATCTTCGCATCTCCGAAAGCCGCTGTGGATGCTGACTACATTTTGAAATTGCATCGGACAGCTAGGCTCGTAGAACCGAGACAGCTCAATCAAACGCAATCGGTGAATAAAGACCAAGCTGCAAGCGTATAATAGAATAGATGTATGAAGATTCTACATCTACAACTTTTAATGGCGATGATTCCACTCAGTTAGCTCGTCCAACTATTGTTGAATCTAAGCCACATGTAGCTCCTTGTGGCTTCAATTCAATGAACATAACTCACACCAATGTAAATAACAGTTATAACGACTAACCATTTTTACACATGATAATTCACACCCTAACGATGATTAAATTTAAGAATGCTTTGTGTTGACTATATTTTGTGATCAAATATTAGGCCCGTGTCATACAGTACGAGTCTCATACCTGGTTTCGCGCCGAGCCGCATTCGGATCGACACAGGTTTCACAGGTTCTGTGTCACGTCTTTTTATCAACGGGCCTGCATGAGTTGTATTCTTCCTTAGCAGTCATACGTATATCACATTGTCTGAGATAGATCGTCGGCACCACTGTAAAACTCTTCATATTGTCACCCTTTGGCATATGCTGGTTTGGCTGTAAATGCTTGCGTACCAGTTTTCCGCTGCCTAAAGCATGATAACTTTGTCGATGTTTTGTAAGACTCAGTTAAATAAATTTATTCACATATCTACCTCATTTAACGAATTTACTATATTCTCGCAATAGACGATTCGCTCAAAAGTTTCCACATCGTTTACTGAGATCAACCTAAATTCAAATTCTTTCTGCTCTGAAAATAGAAATCTCAAAGTAGGTAGTACAATTATTGGATGCAAGCCTGAGAAATGATGTTTGTCTGTTGTGCGTTATGAGTGGCTGATTAAGATTTTTTGAAGTCTGCTGTCTGCAATCTGTCGACAAACAGGTTATGTTTATTTTCAGCATAAAAATAACATGTTCACGAGGCTTGTATTATAAAACATCGTACACTTGCTGTGAAATCGCTACTGAAAGTATGGAGTAGCAGGTCGATATTATAATAACTTTTGTTCCTTTATTTGTTTTTAGGGAAGCGTAAAAGTTCCTATCACATTCCTGCGTGTTGTATGGGAAAATAGATCCTATATCATAAGTGACTTAGTTTGGTATTGTGTTATACATATTTTGCATATAGAGTAACTAAGGATAGGCTTTTTCTCTTCAGTATTTTATCTCAAGCGAGAATGTATGGCCCGTACGATGCACGAAACTCGTTCGATGGAGTCATAAAGTTATTGATCATCTCACGATGATGAGCCAGGCTGAAAGTTCATACTGTATCCACCTGTCTTTTCGTCTTTCTGCATTTGAAAGTTGTCAGTAGATAGACCAAAAGGTTTCAGGAGACCGTTCCCCAACTAAACACCTAATGTTAGCAGTGACGTACAGGTATACAGGGCTATGGCTTTACCTGTTTTAACTGGCCAACCAACTGGCCCATTTCCGCTTTCTGAGCCGCTTGAGTGCGTGGGGGAAGGAGTGTTAGCTGACGCTGCACTAAGGCACGATCCTGTGGCATCAAGGCGGGCATCTGTGATAAGGCCTGATAATCTACATGAACTCAAATATTAGTCGCGAATTCAACCCATCTCAACGTGCTGGCCAACTCACCATCCAACGCACTCTGCAGCGCGGCCCACCCGCCCAGCTCTCGGTTGGCGTGTGCTCTCCGCAGCAGAACCTTGATTTGCATCCGCACGAGATCAGCTTCGCGAGTCGTAGCAACATCTGGGCCCTTGTGATCCCCAGGCTCGCTAGTATTTGTCCTTGTCTCGACGTTCTGTAGTCTCTCTAGGCCATCTATCGCTACCGTTGCCGCCTTCTTCGCTTCCTTCCAGTTTTCAAGTTTGAGGTAACATGCGGCAAGGTTACTCTTAAGCACTACGGCTTCATATTCATGTGAGGCAGGACATCGCGCGAGAGCTTCTTCATACATTGTGATCGCCTCGATGAACTCAGCCTTGACAAATAGGGCATTTGCGCGAATTTTAAGGGAGTTTGAGGCTTCGATTAGGGACTATGTAGAATTATTAGGATGCTGACTTGTGAATGGGTACCAAGGATCGTACTGCCTCCTCCTCCCTGGATAGTCCCGCTACTTCATCTGATTGCATTGGAGCTGTTTCGTTTAAATCTCGTTGTACATCTTCTTGTACAACCTGATTTAGATCTTGCACCATTTCTGGCTTTGTGTTTGACTGGCAAAGTTTTGCTTCAGATGTCATGGCTCGGCGATTGTTGATATTCTGTATGTCTACAGTCTAGAGATAGTGTAAGTGGGGACTTTTTGCCGTCGTCTGGGTATTTTGGTTACTGGTGTAATCACAGAGCTTCGTCAAGGAGATATTGTTGATGAATGTTTTACAGATCTAACAATTACATGTATTTTGCTGGTTTGCCAATCACATACCTCTACTCGCTCGCAGCTTGGTCACACTTTTGTCACATAAGAGGTGGACGTGTAACGAGAGGCTCCAAAATGTAATAGCTGTGGCTATGGATGATCATATAGATAGCAATGGACGTCGGCGGGGTACATTACATCCAGTTGGCAGTATCCTCGGAAGGGGTGTAGCCGAGATATTTATTTAGGGGACTGCTACTAATTAATAGTTAAAATTATTTGTGTGGACCAGGTCACCGTCACCTGGGGGCGTAGGACGTATGAAGGATATCTAGGATACATGCTCCCCTAAGCATCAGCAATGCACGTCTGGTCTCCGACCAATACTCCCAATAACTACGTTCTAGCACGTTTTACCCAGTGGACAGCACGCCACGTGACTGTTGTCATGGAAATGGGCCCCAAGGTACATACAGAAATAAACACTCGTAGTACCGTGGTGTCCCCAAAATCAAGACATGACCAAAAATGAGATGCATAAACGTTATTCTAATATAAATAAGCTAACCAGATATAGTAGATGATGTGCATTTCTTCGCCCTGAATTAGCCATCCCCTGTTATTCATCACTAAAATTTTCACTTTCGAGAGATCAAACACAGAGCGCGCTACCATAAATGAGACAGCTTACTCATCCC